>PVKV010041283.1:0-11561 GCA_004027835.1 Alouatta palliata | reverse complement strand
AAAGCAGGGGTTGAATTTTATATAAAGAATTACAAATTATTATTTCATCAAAGCCATAGACCTAAGGCCTAGTCTTGTTGGTATAAAAAAAGATAAGGAACAACGATGTTACATTTTCTAATCTAGAGTAGCTAAAAGTTTACATAAATGTTAACTCAGCTACTAGAAAATGTGAGGATAGGTCTGATTCCAAATCCTATATCTTACAAAGCAAATCATACCAACAAATCCACTTCAAAAAAGCAAGGTATTTAATCAATAACGATTTGTGCTTATTTATCCCCTTGTCATGCTCTGTGAGTCCAGGCGTGACTCATTCTATTGTGCTTTGCTTTATCGAACCTTGCAGATACAAGATACATGTTTTACAAATGGAAAGTTTGTGGCAACCCTGCCTGGAGTGATCGGTGAAATTCCAACAGCATGTGCTCACTTCATGTCTCTGTGTCATATTTTTTTTTTTTTTGAGACGGAATCCTGCTCTGTCATCCAGGCTGGCGTGCAGTGGTGTGATCTTGGCTCACTGCAACCTTTGCCTCCAGGGTTCAAGTGATTCTCCTGCCTCAGCCTCCCAAATAGTAGGATTACAGGTGCCCACCACCACACCTGGCTAATTTTTTGTATTTTTAGTAGAGTATTTTTAGTTTCACCATGTTAGTCAGGATAGTCTCAATCTCCTGACCTTGTGATCTGCCCGCCTCAGCCTCTCAAAGCGTTGTGATTATAGGCGTGAGCCACCACACCCACCTCTGTGTCACATTTTGATCATTCTGACAGCATTTCAAACTTTTTCATTATTATAATTATGACTGTGATTATTATTTTGAGACGTGGTCTCGCTCTGTTCCCCAGGCTAGTGTGTAGTGGTGCAATCACTGTAACGTCGACCTCGTGGGCTCAAACAATCCTCCCACCTCAGCTCCTTGCACAGCTGGGACTACAGGACCATGCCACCACATTTTTTTTTTATTTTTATTTTTGTAGATACAGGGTTTCATTATGTTGCCTAGGCTGGTCTTGAGCTCTTGAACTCAAGTGATCCTCCAGCCTCAGCCTCCCGAAGTGCTGGGATTATAGGCATGAGCCATCGTGTCTGGCCCAAACATTTTTATTATTATATCTGTTAGGGTGATCACTGACCTTCGATGTTACTATTCTAATTGTTTTGAGATGCCACAAACTGTATCCATATAAGACAGCAAACTTAAATCAATAAATGTGTGTGTTCTGATTGTTCCACTGACCGACCAGCTGTTCCACCATCTCTCTCCTTCATCTTGGGTTTCCCTATTCCCTGAGACACAACAACATTGAAGTTAAGCCAATTAATAATCCTACAATAGCTTCTAAGTGTTCAAGTGAAAGGAAGAGTCACACGTCTCTCACTTTAAATCAAAAGCTACAGGCCAAGCACAGTGGCTCATGCCCGTAATCCCAGCACTTTGGGAGGCTGAGGTGGGCGGATCTCGAGATCATGAGTTCAAGACCAGCCTGGCCAATATGGTGAAACCCCATCTATACTAAAAATGCAAAAATTAGCTAGGCATCGTGGCAGGCACCTGTAGTCCCACTTACTTGTGAGGCTGAGGAGAATCACTTGAACCTGGAAGGTGGAGGTTTCAGTGAGCCGAGATTGCTCCACTGCACTCCAGCCTGGGCGACAGAGCGAGATTCCGCCTCAGAAAAAAAAAAAAACTACAAATGATTAAGCCTAGTGAGGAAGGCATGTCGAAAGCTAAGATCAGCCAAAAGCTATGCCTCTTGTGCCAGGTTAGCCAAGTTGTGAATGCAAGGGAAAAGTTGTTGAAGGACGTTAAAAGTGTCACTCCAGTGAACATACCAATGATAAGAAAGCAAAACAGCCTTATTGCTGATATGGAGAAAATCTGAGTAGTCTGGATAGAAGATCAAACCAGCCACAACATTCCCTTTAGCCAAAGCCTAATCCAGAGCAAGGCCCTAACTCTCTTCAATTCTCTGGAGGCCAAGAGAGGTGAGGTATCAACAGAAGAGAACTTGGGAGCTAGCAGAGGCTGGTTCCAGCTCTGAAACATAAAAGTGCAAAGTGGAGCAGCAAGTGCTGATGGAGAAGCTGCAGCAAGATATCCAGAAGGTCTAGCTAAGATCACTGATGAAGGTGGCTGCACTAAACAACAGATTTTTCAATGTAGATAAAACAAACAGCTTTTGCTTGGTTGAAGAGGCCAGGTAGGACCCTCATAGCTGGAGATGAGAAGTCAGTGCCTGGCTTCAAGGCTTTAAAGAACAGGCTGGCTCTCTCATTAGGAGTTAATGCAGCTGGTGGTTGCAGCTCATGAAGTCAGTGCTCATTTGCCATTCTGAAAATTCTAGGACCTTTAAGAGTTATGCTAAAGCTGGCCAGGCGAAGTGGCTCATGCCCACAATCCCAGCACTTTGGGAGGCCGAGGGGGATGGATCACCTGAAGTCAGGAGTTTGAGACCCATCTGGCCAACATGGAGAAAACCTGTCTCTACTAAAACTACAAAAATTAGCCAGATGTGGTGGTGGGTACCTGTAATCCTAACTGCTTGGGAGGCTGGGGCAGAAGAATTGCTTGAACTCACAAGATGGAGGTTGCAGTGAGCCAAGATAGTGCCACTGTACTCCAGCCTGGGTGACAGAAACTCTGTCTCAATAAATAAATAAATAATAAATTAAGGTGTATATGTTGTGCTGGTTGTGGTGGTGGATGCCTGTAACCCTAGCCCTTTGGGAGGTCAAAGCAGGTGGATTGCTTGAGCCCAGGAGTTCGAGACCCGCCTGAGCAACATAGTGAGACCCCATCTCTACAAAAAAATACAAGGGTTTAGCGAGGTGTGGTGACTCATGCTTGTAGTCCCGGCTACTCAGGAGGCTGAGGTGGGAGGTTTGCTTGAGGCCTGAAGGGAGAGGTTGCGGAGAGCCGAGATTACGCCACTGCACTCCAGTCTGGGCAACAGAGTGAGCCCTGTTGTTAAAAAAAAAAAAAATCAAGGCTGAACTAACCTTTAGCACCAAATGGACCATTTTTTCTCTCCTCTCTCAAGTTTAACTTCCTCATAAAAATCTTATCCCCAGCTCATTTTAACTTGACTCACAATATATGCCTGGCACTATGCAAGACTCTGGAAATGTGAAGAGGAACAAAACAGCTATGGCGGACCCTTAGTCACCCTCAGTTTATAGTCTACTAGACACAGTTATTGAAGTGTGGTCTGGCGACCTCGAAAGAGGGAGGGAGAGTCCTCGGGGCCCTTTTGCGGCTGTGTGTGAAGCCCAAACTACATTCCTGTATTCATAGTAACGTAGCCAGTTCTCATTCTTCACGGTAGTTATGTTCTATAAAGTTGCTGTGAATGCTGAATAAGTGAAATACTGAATTATTGCCCTTAAGGGAAATATAGGGTTAGGTTCCTATGAGCCTCTGGTCATTTTTGTCAACCAACAAATATGTAACTTTGTTTTCTGTGTATTTCTATTTAAAGATACCTTAACATGATAGGATGGTGACATGTATGCCATCTCCCATTCACATTCCTATCTTCCCTAGAGGGCTATTATGAGATGATTTCTTATGCCTTCGAGGTTCTGATGAGATTAGGGATTTCTGCCCTGGCCCCCTTAGAATTGAGCTGCAGAATACTAAACCCCTTAGCTCAAGCTAAGAATGAGCTCCTTGAAAGGGTGTCTCATGGCTTGCCTTACAGTCAACTGGCCCCTTTAGTTTTGGTGTTGTCCTTTGATATATGGGACAAAGACCATAGGAGCTGGCACCTTGAGCCACTCTTCCTTTTGCTGTTTATGTAAGTGTCAAACAGTCTGATCTAAAAGTAGCCTGTTGTACCTTTCCCGTTCAACCAGGCAGGCCTTGTCCTTGGCCTTGTGTGTGCTCGACAAATAGGAAAGACCAAGAGGCAGATGTTGGATCAGTGTATTGCCCAGGCACTGCTCATTACTAGCCCATCTGACCCCTAC
The DNA here is from genome assembly GCA_004027835.1 of Alouatta palliata. Taxonomy (NCBI): domain Eukaryota; kingdom Metazoa; phylum Chordata; class Mammalia; order Primates; family Atelidae; genus Alouatta; species Alouatta palliata. The sequence continues at coordinate 7,585 of PVKV010041283.1, read as the reverse complement.
ATCTGCAGCCTGAAACCCAGTGATGAGAATTCGCCATGTTATAACCCTCATAAATGGCATTAACCTCTCCTAGAAGAAGATGGACTGCAAATGATTTTTAGATTTGTGGATAATATTTGCAGTATCTACACATTTAACATTTGTTCATATTGCCATCACTGCAGCACCCAGGGGTAAAAAAGCTGCCAGGTGGAAGAGGAGTCTTTTCTTCTCCAAAGGAAACTTCTCTCCTCTTTTGCCCTCTCAAAAAACAGGGGACTCTAGACTAGTTCGCTTATGGTGGACCATGCAACATGGCTAAAAATGAGGTCTGCCCAGAGGCCAAGGCTTGTCACAACTTCCTCTGTCATTCTGTGAAACTTAGCCTTAAACCAACCAGGGTATTTCCCGGCTAAAAACTGTATTCTCTGCTTTATCTGAAGTGAAATGTATTTCTCCTGTTCCAGCCAGTGACCAATCCAACCACCTTATTCTAGAAAAAAATAAATAAATTGTAAGCATCCCCAAGATGCATTCACTTTTAAAGTTTTATTATTTACTGGCTCACAAAGTAATAATGCACATTGTAAAAACATGTGCAAGGCCAGGTGCGGTGGCTCACACTTGTAATCCTAGCACTTTGGGAGGCCGAGGTGGGCAGATCATGAGGTCAAGAGATCGAGACCATCCTGGCCAACATGGTAAAACCCCATCTCTACTAAAAATACAAAAATTAACTGGGCGTGGTGGCGCGCACCTGTAGTCCCAGCTACTCAGGAGGCCGAGGCAGGAGAATCGCTTGAATCTGGGAGGTGGAGGTTGCAGTGAGATGAGATTGTGCCACTGTACTCCAGCCTGGTGACAGAGCAAGATTTTGTCCCCCGCAAAAAAAAAAAAGTATAAAATACAAAAAGCAGAAACAAGCACACAAAAAAATCTGTCTCACCTCTACAAGAAGGCAACAATTGTTAATATCCTGTTACTTCCCTGAAATCCTTTATGTACTTTTTTCCTTCACACAAGCACAACTCTATATGCAATCTTGTGCCTCGCCTTTTGATTCACATCGTTTCGTATTTCTCCACGATTTCACACTGTAAATATTATGTTGACTAACTGCATAGCGATTTGTGGATACAACAAAATTTCCTCAAACATGTGGCACGTAGGTTCAGAAGCTTGTCACTCTTGATACAAGCTATCGGAATGAGTGACAGAGGGGATGGTATGGTTGAAAAAGCAGTGACTTTGCAGTCACAGTTTTTGACCCAGGTTTGAGATCTGGGTCAGCCACTTGTAACTTGATTGTGTGACTTTAGGCAAACCACTTAATTTCTCTGAGCCTCAATTCCTTTCCCCATCTATAAAACAGGACCGGTAACTTCTACTTCACTGAATCAGGAAGTAGTTCTAAATCAGGAGTTGACAGACTACAGCTCAGAGAATTAAAATAACAACTCAGGCTGGGCATGTCAGCTCATGCCTATAATTCCAGACTACTATCTGTTTTTGTAAAAAAAAGTCTCAAAGGCACACAGTCGCCTCCATTCATTTATACATCACCTATGGCTGCTTTTGTACCACAAGGGTGAGAAGAGAAGTTGTGACAGAGACATGGACTGCAAAAATAGCTGGCCCTTTACAGAAAAGATTTGATGACCCCTATTCTTAATAATGGACGTGAAAGTAACTCTGTAGATAGAAAAAAACCTAACCAAATGTGAAGGATTATTTATGGTAGAGCCCACAGTAGGTGCTTGTTAAATATTTGTTCTAAGGATGTGTAAGTAGATGAAGAATTTTATTCACCAGAATCCCTGCAGAATGAATCTCTGTTAGGGAGAAGTATGAAGGAGGAGGTGATTCAGAAGAGCATCAAGATGAGGTAAGAACCCTGTGCAGTGAGCGAGAAAAGAAGATTTTTAACACTTGGGAAACTGTAGGGAAAAGGAGAACTGTGTGAAGATGTTTAGAAGCTCTCTGGGTGATGCTCTGAATAAAACTCCTATGCAGCCCAATTAAAGTAATCTACAGTAAAGATCAATATGGTTCTCTAAGACTTTCAGAGTAAGACTAGTATTTATTTAACTTCAACTCAATGTAGGGATTGGATCACAAGGAGTACAGCTTTCAAATAGATTATCGAATGGACAGAATAAAAATAACAACTCAGGCTGGGCATGTCAGTTCACGCCTATAATCCCAGCAGTTTGGGAGGTCAGGGCAGGAGGATCACTTGAGCTCAGGAGTTGGAGACCAGCCTGGGCAACACAGTGAGACCTCATCTTTATATTTAAAAATAAGCTAATTAATTAAATAAAAATGTCTCTGGGCATGGTGACTCATGACTGTAACCCCAGCACTTTGGGAGGTTGAGGTGGGCAGATCACTCGAGGTCAGGAGTTTAAGACCAGCCTGGCCAACATGGTGAAACCTGGTATCTACTAAGAATACAAAAATTAGCCAGGTGTGCTGGTGGGTGCCTGTAGTCCCAGCTACTCAGGAGGCTGAGGCAGGAGAATCGCTTGAACCCAGGAGGCGGAGGTTGCAATGAGCTGAGATTGTGCCACTGTACTCCAGCCTGGGTGACAGAGCAAGACCTCTGTTTCAAAAAGAAAAAGAAAAAAAAAAAAAGTCAGCCCTAATATTGAATTCATAATACAAAATTTTAATTATTAGCACTCTCCCATAAAGCACAAGGAAGAATATCTTATTTAATAAAAGGGGGATAATATTTCACTGGGCAGGTTGGGCACAGTGGCTCATACTTATAATCCCAGCCCTTTGGGAGGTTAAGGAGGGCAAACTGCTTAAGCCCAGGAGCCTGAGCAACATGGCAAAACCTCATCCCTACAAAAAATACAAAACTTAACGGGGCATGGTGGCGGGCTCCTATAATCTCAGTTACTCAGGAGGCTGAAGCACAAGAAACACTTGAAACCGGGAGGGAGAGGTTGTTGAGCCGAGATGGTGCCATTGCACTCCTCTGGGCGACAGAGCAAGACTCTGTCTTAAACAAAAACAAAAAATCAGGCTGGGCAAGGTGGCTCATGCCTGTAATCCCAGCATTTTGGGAGGGTGAGGTGGGTGGATCACCTGAGGTCAGGAGTTCGAGACCAGCCTGTCCAACATGGTGAAACCCTGTCTCTACTAAAAATACCAAAATTAGCCAGGGTAGTGGCGCACACCTGTGATCCCAGCTGCTCAGGAGGCTGAGGCTGGAGAATCACTTGAACTTGGGAGATGGAGGGTGCAGTGAGCTGAGATGGTGCCACTCTAGCCTGGGTGACAGAGTAAGACTCTGTCTCTAAATAAATAAATAAATACGGTAATGAGGTCAGACTTTCGAAGGGAGGTGCTCATTAATCATATATTTCTTTGTGAGTTCCCTAGTGCTATTCTGCCACACCTGTGATCCCAGCTGCTCAGGAGGCTGAGGCTGGAGAATCACTTGAACTTGGGAGATGGAGGGTGCAGTGAGCTGAGATGGTGCCACTCTAGCCTGGGTGACAGAGTAAGACTCTGTCTCTAAATAAATAAATAAATATGGTAATGAGGTCAGACTTTTGAAGGGAGGTGCTCATTAATCATATATTTCTTTGTGAGTTCCCTAGTGCTATTCTGCCAGTTTTTCTATTGGACAGCTTTTTCTCCCCCACTGCTGATTTGTAAGCTCTCAAGACTGTCCTACAGGCAGTCTATGGACAGTACATTAAATATTGGATGTTTCTGTTTATTTATTGAGACAGCATTTTGCTGGGTGACCCAGGCTGCAGTACAGTGACAAGATCACAGTTCATTGCAGCCTCAAACTCCTGGACTCAAAGCAATCCTCCCACTTCAGCCTCCTGAGCAGCTGGGACTGCAGGCATGTGCCACCAAGCCCAGCTAATTAAAAAAATATTTTTTTTGTAGAGATGGGTGTCTAACTGTGTTGCCCAGGCTGGTCTTGAATTCCTGGCCTCAAGTGATCCTCCTGCCTTGGCCTCCCAAAGTGCTGGGAATATAGGTGTGAGCCACCATGGCTAGCCTGGATATTTTTATTGGGAGGAGGGGATGTCTGTCAAGATTAACCAAGAGGAAGTGAAAAAGCATAAAAATCATCTATGAAAGCTGGTAAAGTGGTGCACACTTTTAGTTCTAGCTGCTTGGGAGGCTGAGGCGGGAGGATTGCTGGAGCCCAGGTCTAGCCTGGACAACACAGCCAGACCCCATGGGCCCAGGAGCAGTGGCTCACACCTGTAATCCCAGCACTTTGGGAGGCCGAAGGGGGTGGATCATGAGGTCAGGAGTTCAAGACCAGCCTGGCCAAGATGGTGAAACCCATCTCTACTAAAAATACAAAAAATTAGATTACAGGTGGTACGCACCTATAATCCCAGCTACTTGGGAGACTGAGGCAGAGAATTGCTTAAACCTGGGAGGCGGAGGCTGCAGTGAGCCAAGATCACGCCACTGTACTCCAGCCTGGGCAACAGAGTGAAGACTCCATCTCAAAAAAAAAAAATTATATATGGATTCACGCCTTTACCTGCCTGACAAAAGAGGATCCTGCCCTGGCACACTTAGAAGTGTTGTCTCCTGCCTCTCTAAAAAGGTGGTCTAGCTGAGCTAAAAAAGGAGGACAGGGAGAAGATGACTTTTTTTTTTTTTTTAACAGAGTTTTCAGTTAAGAGAGAAAAAAGAGCAGACTGGATGTGAGGAAACAGATGGAAACAGAGTAGAGATTTAACAAAAAATGTTATTGAGGGTTACGTATACTTTAACATATTTGAAAAATATAAGGGCCAGGCATGATGGCTCATGCCTGTAATCCCAGAATTCTGGGAGGCGGGCAGATCACCTGAGGTTAGGAGGTCGAGAGCAGCCTGCCCAACATGGCGAAACCCCATCTCTCCAAAGAAATACAAAAACCAGCTGGTCATGGTGGTGGGTGCCTATAACCCCAGCTGCACGGGAGGCTGAGACTGGAGAATCACTTGAACCTGGTAGGGAAAGGTTGTAGTGAGCTGAGATCGTGCCACTGTACTCCAGTCTGAGTGACAAGAGTGAGACTCTGTCTCAAAAAAAAAAAAAAAAGACAAATCTAAGAAAAAAATGAGTTGTTTTAAAATTATTATTTGGTGGCCCAGTAGGTTTCTCTTACTGCAACACTGCTTTAAGTTCAGACCATGTAAGCCGGGCACAGTGGCTCATGCCTGTACTCCCAGCGCTTTGAGAGGCCGAGGTGAGAGGATAGCTTGAACCCAAGAATTCGAGAATAGCCCGAGCAACATAGTGACACCCAGTCTCTTTCAAATACAATAAAGTAGAGTTCAGATCATGGTTTGTTTCAAAATCTATAAACATATAATGGTTAACTAAGAATTTCCTTAAGTGGAATGTAAAGTTGAGTGGTAGATAAGGCTAGGCTGCTACGGTCAAAGGAGCATTTGCAGTGAAATGGAGAGTGGTTTGGTAAGTAGATCACTGGTCAGTATCCCTTGCTACCAATCTGTTTATAAGAGTCCCTAAGCACCAAAAATAGCAAGGTGCCTCATTTATAAAATGTAGCCTGTTTTCTATTCCAATGTAGCTTAGATAAAATGCAACAAGTTGATTTTCCTTCCATTTCATGAAACTAAGAGTTTTAAATATCTTGAGGTCTATGCTATTAAGAAACCTTTAAAAAAATCCCTTAATTTAATCCCTTTATTTTACTTCTGTGATCAAAGTTGCATGTAAATAAATGTTTTGAAGGCTGGGCACAGTGGCTCATGCCTGTAATCCCAGCACTTTCAGAGGCTGAGGCGGGCGGATCACGAGGTCAGGAGTTTGAGACCAGCCTGGCCAATATGGTAAAACACCATCTCTACTAAAAATACAAAAATTAGCTGGGCATGGTGGCAGGCACCTGTAGTCCCAGCTACTCGGGAGGCTGAGGCAGGAGAATCACTTGAACCTGGGAGGCGGAGGTTGCAGTGAGCCAAGATCACACCACTGACTCCAGCCTGGGCGACACGGCGAGACTGCCTCAAAAAAAAAAAAAAAAGTTTCGAATCTATGTATGTGTGAAAACATGTGAAAAAAGACTTGAGATTTTACTTGTAGATTTGTTTCTACCTTCAGAAACTCAGAAGAAAACTTTTTCTAGTGGAAAGTAAAATCACTGGGTGGAATAGGAAATCCAAAACATAGAAGTAACACTCAGATGATGACTGCCCGCCTACTTTCAAGCTACTGTCCAGGAATACGAGAAGAATTCAGAGAGAGACACATTTTTTCTTCCTTCCTTTTCAGAGAGGTGGGGCTTAAGGCTAAGTCTGGAATTCAGATGCCTATTGATGATTGCTCTGCGGCAGCTAAACCAAGAGAACAGCTGCTCTGCTCATTATTTCAAACCACACCAGGGTACAGAGCTTGTGCTTCAGGATGGAAACCTATGGTTATCTGCACAGGGAGTCATGCTTTCAAGGACCTCATGTAAGTAATTCGGAATTCAATAGAGCTTTATTATTGAACCTGCAATCAGAAAAGAAGGAAGGGAAAAGAAAAATTAGGAGGAAGAGAAAAGCTTTGACTTTAAATCTATCAAATCCATCATTTTTAAAGACTTTTTTACTGCTAACTCAGGTTAGTCATTCTGTGGCTGCTACTGGCTTCTCAGTTACTGTGCTAAAATTCAGTCTTCTTGCATTTCCAAATTGAAAGCTGAAACTGAACCCTTTTTTCCAGATTCCAGGCACTTTCATCAGATAAAGCGGGTTTCCTTTCACTTTTTGAGATCTTTGTTTCATAAATAACAGTTTACTTCCAAAACATGAAATGTTTGTTTTAACTCTATTGTTTCCTTCCCTTTTGAAACATGGCATGTAGAGCTGTCTAATTTGTACTTCTTTTTCCTCAGTTATTTAACTGTTGACCAATTGGGGTGGGTGCATTTACTCCAAGTGAATTAGTATCTAAGTCAAATAAAAAGGCAATGACCATGTTTATCAATATATAAATGTGATTTATAATGTGCTATACTATAATGTAGTTTATTAAACCTAATTTTTCACTGATGCATATGGAAATCCAAATGTTTTAGGAAATCATCATCACAGTTCAACTGGGTGATTAAAATATATATTCAATTTAGAGATCATCTATAGTTAAGGAATGGCTTATACAAATGCACGTGTGTGTGTGTGTGTGTGTGTGTGTGTTCAGAGTCAGGGTCTTTCTTGCTCTGTCACCCAGACTGGATTGTAGTGGCGTAATCATAGCTCACTGCAGCTGTGAACTCCTGGACTCAAGGGATCCTCCTGCCTCAGCCTCCCAGGTAGCTAGGACAACAGACACAGCTACACCCAGCAAATTTTTTTTTTTTTTTTTTTTTTGAGACGGAGTTTCGCTCTTGTTACCCAGGCTGGAGTGCAATGGCGCGATCTCGGCCCACCGCAACCTCCGCCTCCTGGGTTCAAGCAATTCTCCTGCCTCAGCCTCCCGAGGAGCTGGGACTACAGGCACGTGCCACCATGCCCAGCTAATTTTTGTATCTTTAGTAGAGACGGGGTTTCACCATGTTGACCAGGATGGTCTCGATCTCTTGACCTTGTGATCCACCCGCCTCGGCCTCCCAAAG
>PVKV010041282.1:0-11566 GCA_004027835.1 Alouatta palliata | reverse complement strand
AATGTGCCTTGGGGTTGCTCTTGTTGAGGAATATCTTTGTGGAGTTCTCTGTATCTCTTGAATTTGAAATTTGGACTGCCTTGCTAGGCTTGGGAAGTTCTCCTGGATTATATCCTGGAGTGTGTTTTCCAGCTTGGATTCGTTCTCCCTGTCATATTCAGGTACACCGATCAAGCGTAGATTAGGTTTTTTCACATCATCCCATATTTCTTGGGAAATAATCCCATATTCTTTGTTCGTTTCTTTTTTTTTTATATATATATATATATATATATTTTATTGCATTTTAGGTTTGGGGGTACATGTGAAGAACATGCAAGATTGTTATATAGGTACACACATGGCAGTGTGATTTGCTGCCTTCCTCCCGATCACCTGTATCTGTTATTTCTCCCCATGCTATCCCTCCCCAACTCCCCACCCCCTGCCGTCCCTCCCCTTTTTCCCCCCAACAGACCCCAGTGTGAGATGCTCCCCTCCCTGTGTCCATGTGTTCTCATTGTTCAACACCCATCTATGAGTGAGAATATGCGGTGTTTGGTTTTCTGTTCCTTTTCACTCTTTTTTCTCTTGTATTGCCTTCTCTTTTTACTTCATCAAGTTGATCTTCAAACTCTGATATCCCTTCTTCTGCTTGATAGATTCAGCTATTAAAACTTGTGTTTGCTTCACATAGTTCTCATGCTGTGTTCTTTAACTCCATCAAGTCGTTTATGTTCTTCTCTAAGCTGGTTATTCTAGTTAGCATTTTGTCTAACCTTTTTTCAAGGTTTTTGGTTTCTTTGCATTGAGTTAGAACGTGTTCCTTTAGCTCTGAGAAGTTTGTTATTATCCACCTTCTGAATCCTGTTTCCGTCAATTCTTCACACTCCTTGGTCAAGTTGTGATCCTGTGTTATTGAGGAGTTGTGATCCCTTGAAGGAGAACAGGTGTTCTGGTCTTTGATGGTTTCACCTTTTTTGTGCTGTTTTTTCCCCATCTTCTTGGATTTACCTGGCTGTGGTATCAGACAGCTGCTTGATGAGGTTGCTTGTCTGCCTGTAGGGGTGCTACTGGGTTTCTAGGGACTCCTTCAGGTTACTAGGGGAGCTTCCTGTGTCTTTTTTGTTTATGCTAGGAGATTAGGCCCGCCTCTTCTGCTGACCTGTAGGCGCTGCTTGGTTGCTGAGAATGCCGTCCCATTGCTATGTAGTCTTCCTGTGTTTTTTGTTAAAACATGTAGCCCAGTCTCACCCCTCTAGTGGTGGGTTGTGCCCTTCCTCCACTGGGCTGGATCATTTAGGGTTCCTCTCAGACTGTGGCACTGGCTATGCAACCCACTAGAGTCAGAGCTTCAGCCCTCTGGGGTTTGTTGGGGAGGTTAGGGACCTTCCCAGCCGCATCCGGCAATCTCCCCCTTTCAGCTTTCTCTCTCTCTGGTCATGGGGTAGGGGCCGCCCAGCTGCTCCCGCTTACAGCTCCCTCTCTCTCTGGGCAGGGGGAGGGGGCGATAGCTCAGTCTGCTCTTACTCAACTCAGCACTTGTAATTCCTGGCTCTTGACTGGCAAAGATCCCCTGTTCTGTGTACTGCTGAGGCTTTGGGGGAAGCGCTGTATCTGGACCACAGCATCAGAGGTGAAGCCTCCGACTTGCCAGTCAGATGCACTTCCTGGGTGAAGCAGCAACCTTCCCTGCCTCTGTCTGCCCTGAGTGGGCTTTGCTCACCCTCGGAACAGACCTGTTGAAATGCACCTCGTACCTCAGTTGGAGCTGGAAGATCTCTGGGTTTCTGCGTCTCTTTTGCTGGGTGTTGTGCGCTGGAGTTGTGTCTAATCTGCCATCTTGGATCCCTCCCCAGTTTGAATGTTTGATAGCATCATAGTGACTATAATTAATAACAATGTACTATATATTTGAAAATAGCTAGAAGAGAGAACTTGAAATGTCCAACACATAGAACTAATACATATTCAAGGTGATGGACACCCCAAATATCTTGTGACTCATTACATAGTCTATGTATGTTACAAAATGTTATGTAAACTTCATAAATATGTAGAAATATAAGTATCAATTAGAAAAACACAAGGATGAGGTAGGAGGATGGCCCAAGTTCAAGAGTTCAAGGCCAACCTGGGCAACACAGAGAGACCCCACCTCTAAAATATTTTAAAAGAAAACAGCCAGGTGTCATGGTGTGCAACTGTAGTTGCCACTACTTGGGAGGCTGAAGTGGGAGAACTGCTTGAGCCCAGGACTGTGAGGCTAAAGTGAACTGTGATCATACCACTGTACTCTAGTCTGGGCAAGAGTGCAAGAACCAGTCTAAAACAAAGCCAAACAAAACAAAAGACATCAAACAAATTTGGAATGGAAAGAAACTTACTCAACATGATAAAGGCCATATGTAAAAAATACACAGCTAATACCATAATAAATGGTAAAAGACTAAAAGGTCTTTTTACCATTAGAAGGTGGGCGATTACTGTATTTCCAACTGAGGTACATGGCTCATCTATTTGGGACTGGTTAGACAGTGGGTACAGCCCACAGAGGATGAGAAGCAGAATGGGACATCGCCTCACCCAGGAAGCACAAAGGGCCAGGCAACTCCCTCCCCTAGCCAAGGGAAGCTGTTAGAAACTGTGCCATGAGTGAGGAATGATGCATTCTGGCCCAGTTACTATGCTTTCCCATGGTCTTCACAACCCACAGACCAGGAGATTCCCTTGGGTGCCAACACCACCAGGGCCCTGAGTTTGAAGCACAAATCTGGGTGGCTGTTTGGGCAGACACCAACCTAGCTGCAGAAGTTTCCTTTCATACCCCAGTGGCACCTGAAATGCCAGTGAAACACAACCGTTCACTCCCCTGGAAAGGGGGCTGAAGCCAGGGTCAAAGTGGGCTAGCTCAGCGGATCCCACCCCCGTGGATCCCAGGAAACTAAGATCCACTGGCTTGAAGTTCTCGCTGCCAGCACAGCAATCTGAAGTTGACCTGGGATGCCCAAGAATGGTGGGGGGAGGGGCATCCACAATTACTGAGGCTTGAGTAGGCGGTTTTCTGCTCACAGTATAACAAAGTCACTGAGAAGTTTGAAATGGGACAATTCCAACTGCAGCTGGGCAACGCCTCTGCAGTCAGACTGCCTCTCTGGATTCCTCCTCTCTAGGCAGGCTATTTCTGAAAGAAAAGCAGCAACCCCAGTCAGGGGTGTACAGATAAAACTCCCATCTCCCTGGGACAGAGCACCTAGGGAAACAAGCAGATGTGGATGCAGCTTCAGCAGACTTAAATGTTCCTGCCTGCCAGCTTTGAAGACAGCAGTGGATATCCCAGCACAGTGCTCGAGACCTGATAAGAAACAGACTACCTCCTCAAAGGGTCCCTGACACTCATGCCTCCTGACTGGCAGACACATCCCAGCAGGGGTAAACAGACACCTCATATAGAAGAGCCACAGCTGGGATCTGAGGTGCCCCTCGGGGACAAAACTTCCAGAAAAAGGAGCAGGTAACAGTCTTTGCTGTTCTGCAGCTTCCACTGGTGATACCCAGGCAAAAAGGGTCTGGAGTGGACATCCAGCAAACTCCAGCTGACCTGCAGCAAAGGGGTCTGGCTATTAGAAGGAAAACTAACAAGAAGAAAGAAAAGAAAAGAAAAGAAAAGAGAAAAGAAAAGAAAAGAAAGAGCATGAACATCAACAAAAAGGACATCCAGACAAAAACTCCAACCGAAGGTCACCAACATCGAGGACCAAAGGTAGATAAATCCACAAAGATGAGGAAAAACCAGTGCAGAAGGCTGAAAATTCCAAAAATCAGAATGCCTCTTCACTGAAAGATCACAACTCCTTGTCAGCAAGAGAGAAAAACTTGACGGAGAATGAGTTTGATCAATTGACAGAAGTAGGCTTTAGAAGGCGGAAAATAACAAACTCCTCCAAGCTAAAAAAGCATGTTCTAACCCAATGCAAGGAAGCAAAGAATCTTGATAAAAGGTTAAAGGAATTGCTAACTAGAATAACCAGTTTTGAGAAGAATATAAATGACCTGATAGAGCTGAAAAACACAGCATGAGAACTTGGTGAAGCACACACAAGTATCAACAGCCGAATCAATCAAGCAGAAAAAAGGGATATCAGAGATTGTAGATCAACTTAGTAAAATAAAGCATGAAGACAAGATTAGAGAAAAGAAAATGAAAAGGAATGAACAAAGCCTAAAATAGATATGTCACTATGTGAAAAGACCAAACCTACATTTGATTGGTGTACCTGAAAGTGAGGGGAAGAATGAAACGAAGTTGGAAAACACTCTTCAGGATATTCTCCAGGAGACTTCCCCAACCTAACAAGACAAGCCAACATTCAAATTCAGGAAATACAAAGAACACCACAAAGGTACACCTCGAGTAGAGCAACCTCAAGACCCCTGATTGTGAGTTTACCAAGACTGAAATGAAGGAAAAAATGTTAAGGGCAGGCAGAAAGAAAGGTCGGGTTACCCACAAAGAGAAGCTCATCCGACTAACAGTGAAACACTCTGCAGAAAACTTACAAGCCAGAAGAAAGTGGGGACCAATATTCAACATTCTTGAAAAAAAAGAATGTTCAACCCGGAATTCATATTCAACTCAGCATTCATATCCAGCCAAAGTAAGCTTCATAAGCGAAGGAGAAATAAAATTCTTTACAGACAAGCAAATACTGAGAGTTTGTCACTACCAGGCCTGCCTTACAAGAGCTCCTGAAAGAAGCACTAAATATGGAAAGGAAAAACCAGTACCAGCCACTGCAAAAAACATACCAAATTGTAAAGACCATCAACACTGTTAAGAAACTGCATCAACTAATGGGCAAAATAACCATCTAGCATCATGCCAATATCAAATTCACACATGAAAATATTAACCTTAAATGTAAACAGGCTAAATGCCCCAATTAAAAGACACAGACTGGCAAATTTGGATAAAGAGTCAAGATCCATCCGTATGCTGTATTCGGAAGATCCATCTTACTTGCAAAGAAACACATAGGCTCAAAATCAAAGGACGGAGGAATATTTACAAAGCAAAGAAAAAAAAAAAAGCAGGGTTTGAAATCCTAGTCTCCAGTCAAACAGACTTTAAACCAAAAAAGATCAAGAGGCAAAGAAGGGCATTACATAACGGTAAAGGGATCAATGCAACAAGAAGAGCTAACTATCCTGAATGTATATATGCAACCAATACAGGAGCACCCAGATTCAAAATGCAAGTTCTTACAAGGATTAGGACTCCCACACAGTAATAGTGGGAGATTTTACACCCCACTGTCAATACTAGACAGATCAATCAGACAGAAAATTAACAAGGATATTCAGGACTTGAACTCAGCTCTGGATCAAGTGAACCTAATAGACATCTATGAAACTCTCCATCCCAAATCAACAGAATACATATTTTTCTCAGCACTGCATCACACTTATTCTAAAATCAACCAGATAATTGGAAGTAAAGCACTCCTCAGCAAATGCAAAAGAATGGAAATCATGACAAACAGTCTCTGAGACCACAGTGCAATGAAATTAGAACTCAGGATGAACAAACTCAATCAAAACAGAAAAACTACATGGAAACTAAACAATCTGCTTCTGAATAACTACTGGGTACATAATAAAATTAAGACAAAAATAAGTAAGTTCTTTGAAACCAGTGAGAACAAAGACAAATGTACCAGAATCTCTGGGACACAGCTGAAGCTGTGCTTCAAGGAAAATTTATAGCACTAACTAAATGCCCACAGGAGAAAGCAGGAAAAATCTAAAACTGACATGACATCCTAACACTACAATTGAAAGTACTAGAGGAGCAAGAGCAAACAAATTCAAAAGCTAGCAGAAGACAGGAAATAACTAAGATCAGAACAGAAATGAAGAAGACAGAGACATGAAAAACCTTTCAAAAATCAATGAATCCAGGAGCTAGTGTTTTGAAAAGATTAACAAAACAGACTGCTAGCCAGACAAATAAAGAAGAAAAGAGAGAAGAATCAAACAGACTATACTATAAATACTATAAACACCTCTATGCAAATAAACTAGAAAATCTAGAAGAAATGAATAAATTTCTGGACACATATACCCTCCCAAGACTAAACCAGGAAGAAGTTGAATCCCTGAATAGACCAATAAATAAGTTCTGAAATTGAGACAGTAATTAATAGCCTACCAACAAAAAAAGCCCAAAGCCAGACAGATTCACAGTCAAATTCTACCAGAGGTACAAAGAGAAGCTGAATGGTAATTCCTTCTGAAACTTTTCCAAACAACAGAAAAGGAGGGAGTCCTCCCTAACTCACTTTATGAGGCAAGAATCATCCTGATACCAAAATGTGGCAGAGACACAACAAAAAAAAGAAAATTTCAGGCCAATATTACTTATGAACATCAATATGAAAATCCTCAATAAAATACTGGCAAACCAAATCCAGCAGCACATCAAAAAGTTTATTCACCATGATCAAGTCAGCTTTATGCCTGGAATGCCAGGCTGGTTCAACATACACAAATCAATAAATGTAATTTATCGCATAAACAGAACAAATGACAAAAACCACATTATCTTAATAGACACAGAAAAGGCCTTTGACAAAATTCAACACAACTTCATGCTAAAATCTCTCAAGAAACTAAATACTGATAGAATATATCTAAAAGTAATAAGAGCTATTTATGACAAACTCACATCCTATATCATACTGAGCAAAAGCTGAAAGCACTCCCTTTGAAAACCAGCACATGACAAGGATGCCCTTTCTCACCACTCCTATTCTTTTTTTTTTTCTTTTGAGACAGTCTCACTCCGTCACCAGGCACCAGGCTGGAGTGCAGTGGCGTGACCTCAGCTCACTGCAACCTCCGCCGCCCGGGTTCAAGCAATTCTCCTGCCTCAGCCTCCCGAGTAGCTGGGACTACAGGCGCATGCCACCACGCCCAGCTAATTTTTTTGTATTTTTAGTAGAGACGGGATTTCACCATGTTGACCAGGATGGTCTCGATCTCTTGACCTCGTGATCCACCCGCCTCGGCCTCCCAAAGTGCTGGGATCACCACCCCTATTCAACATAGTATTAAAAGTTTTTGCCAGGGCAATCAGGCAAAAGAAAGAAATGAAGGGTATTCAAATAGGAAGAAAGTCAAATTATCTCTGTTTGCAGATGACATTATTGTATATTTAGAAAACCCCACTGTCTCAGTCAAAAATCTCCTTAAGCAGATAAGCAGCTTCAGCAGTCTCAGGATTCTAAATCAATGTGCAAAAATCACAAACATTCCTATAAACCAATAACAGACAAAAAGCCAAATCACGAGTGAACTCCCATTCACAATTGCTATGCAGAGAAGAAAATACCTAGGAATACATCTTACAAGGGATGTGAAGGACCTCTTCAAGGAGAGCTACAAACCACTGCTTAAGGAAATAAGAGAGGACACAAACAAATGGAAAAACATTCCATGCTCATGAATAGGAAGAATCAATATCATGAAAATGGCCACACTGTCCAAAGTAATTTTTAGATTCAATGCTATAAAGCTACCATTGACTTTCTTCATAGAATTGGATAAAGCTACTTTAAATTTCATATGGAACCAAAAAAGAGCCCTTATAGCCAAGACAATCCTAAGCAAAAAGAATGAAGCTGGAGGCATCATGCTACCTGACTTCAAACTATGCTAAAGTAACCAAACAGCATGGTACTGGTACCAAAACAGATATATAACCAATGGAACAGAACAGAGGCCTCTGAAATAATACCACACATCTACAACCATCTGATCTTTGACAAACCTGACAAAAACAAGCAATGGGGACCTTTCCCTATTTCATAAATGGTGTCGAGAAAACTGGCTAGCCATATGCAGAAAACTGAAACTGACTCCCTTTCTCACACCTTAGACAAAAGTTAACTAAAGATGGATTAAAGACTGAAACATAAGACCTAAAACCATAAAATCCCTAGAAGAAAACTTAGGTAGGACTATTCAGCCATTAAAAAAGAATGAGTTCATGTCCTTTGCAGGGAAATGGATGAAGCTGGAAACCATCATTCTCAGCAAACTAACACATAAACAGAAAATCAAAGACTGCACATTCTCATTCATAAGTGGGAGCTGAACAATGAGAACATATGGGCACAGGGAGGGGAACACCACACACCAGGGTTTGTCAGGGGATGGGGGACAAGGAGAGGGATGGCTTTAGGAGAAATACCTAATGTAGATGACGGGTTGATGGGTGAAGCAAAACACCATGGCCCGTGTATACCTATGTAACAAATCTGCACGCTCTGCATATGTATCCCAGAACTTAAAGTATATAAAAAGAAAGATTTTGCCAGTTTCTCAAAAAGCTAAACAATTGCCATATGATCCAGCAATTCCATTCCCAGATATATACTCAAAGTAATTGAAATCAATGACTCAAACAAACACTTGTACAGCAATGTTCACTGCAGCATTATTCCCAATAGCCAAAAGGTAGAAACAACTCAAGTGTCTATCAATAAATAAGTGGATTAAAAAAACTATAATATTTACACAAAATAGAATGCTATTAAGCTATAAAAGGGAATGAAATTTTGAAATATGATATGGATTAACTCTGAAGACTTTATAGTATATAAAATAAGCTGAATCTAAAAGAAAAAATATGGCATTATTTCACTTACATGTGGTATCTAGAATAGGCAAATTTTTAGAGACGGAAAGTAGATTAGAAGTTATCAGAGTATGAAGAAAGGGAGAACTGAGAAGTTATTACTTAATGGTATAGAGTCCTATGTGCGGTAATGAAAAAAACTGGAAATAGATAGTGGTAATGGTTCCACAACAGTATAAATGTAATTGAGGCCTTTGAGTTGTTCCCTTGAAATGAATATGCATTCAAAAACAAAAGAGGCACACAACTGAGTAAAAGCCCATCTGTTGGCCCTTACATTTAAATTCTGTCTACTGGATTGCAACCTGAATTACACCACCGAACAAAAATAAATTCCTTCAGCATGCAATGCCTATGAAACCCAATGCAAAAAATGAAGGAACCCATACAGAGCCATGGCCCTTAGAAAGCATTCAAAAAGAAAGTGGGTGGATCACCTCACGTCAGGAGTTCAAGAGCAGCCTGGGCAACATGGTGAAACTCCAGCTCTACAAAAATATAAAAATTAGCCAAGCATGATGGTAGGTATCTGTAATCCCAGCTACTTCGGAGGTTGAGGCAGAAGAATTGCTTGAATCCAGGTGGTGGAGGTTGCAGTGGGCTCAGATCATGCCATTGCACTCCAGCCTGGGTGACAGAGTGAAACTCTGCCTCAAAACAAAAAAAAAAAAAAAAGGAAAAAGGAAAGTACCTATACACAATATTCACCAGTCAAACCTTCAACAGAAAAAACTCCATAAAATAAAAAAGTCCCATCCAAACAATAGCAATTTCAAAATGAGAAACACAAGCACCCCCAGAGCAGAAAAAAAAGAAAAAAACAGTGCAATAACTCCAGCAATTCAAAGTCAGACTTGCCTATCAATGATTGCACTATGTCCCCAGCAATGGATCTTAAACAGTTTAAAATGTCTAAAACAACACAGAATTAAGAATTCGGATGGCAAAGAAGTTCAAAGAGATTCAAGAGAAAGTTAAAGTCCAGTCCAAGTAAGCCAGTAAAATTATCGAAAAGTTGAAAGATAAGATGACCATATCTAAAAAGCACCAAACTGGGGGAGGATCCAAGATGGCAGATTAGACACAACTCCAGCACACAACACCCAGCAAAAGAGACACAGAAACCCAGAGATCTCCTAGCTCCAACCGAGGTACCAGGTGCATTTCAACGGGTCTGGTCCGAGGGTGAGCAAAGCCTACTCAGGGCAGACCGAGGCGGGGAGGGGTGCTGTTTCACCCAGAAAGTGCATCTGACCAGCGAGTCGGAGGATCCATCTCTGGCGTTCTGGTCCAGATACAGCACTTACCCCAAAGCCTCAGCAATACACAGAGCAGCGGATCTTTGCCAGTCAAGCGCCGGGAATTACAAGTGCAGAGTTGAATAAGAGTCTGCAGCTATCACCCCCTCCCCCTGCCCAGAGAGAGAGGGAGCTGTAAGCAGGAGCAGATGGGCGGCCCCTACCCCATGACCAGAGAGAGAGAAAGCTGAAAGGGGGAGATTGCCGGATGCGGCTGGGAAGGTCCCTAACCTCCCCAACAAACCCCAGAGGGCTGAAGCTGACTCTAGTGGGTTGCGTAGCCAGTGCCACAGTCTGAGAGGAACCCTAAATGATCCAGCCCAGTGGAGGAAGGGTACAACCCACCACTAGAGGGGTGAGACTGGGCTACATGTTTTAACAAAAAACACAGGAAGACTACGTAGCAATGGGACGGCGTTCTCGACAACCAAGCAGCGCCTACAGGTCAGCAGAAGAGGCGGGCCTAATCTCCTAGCATAAACAAAAAAGACACAGGAAGCTCCCCTAGTAACCTGAAGGAGTCCCTAGAAACCCAGTAGCACCCCTACAGGCAGACAAGCAACCTCATCAAGCAGCTGTCTGATACCACAGCCAGGTAAATCCAAGAAGATGGGGAAAAACCAGCACAAAAAAGGTGAAACCATCAAAGACCAGAACATCTGTTCTCCTTCAAGGGATCACAACTCCTCAATAACACAGGATCACAACTTGACCAAGGAGTGTGAAGAATTGACGGAAACAGGATTCAGAAGGTGGATAATAACAAACTTCTCAGAGCTAAAGGAACACGTTCTAACTCAATGCAAAGAAACCAAAAACCTTGAAAAAAGGTTAGACAAAATGCTAACTAGAATAACCAGCTTAGAGAAGAACATAAACGACTTGATGGAGTTAAAGAACACAGCATGAGAACTATGTGAAGCAAACACAAGTTTTAATAGCTGAATCTATCAAGCAGAAGAAGGGATATCAGAGTTTGAAGATCAACTTGATGAAGTAAAAAGAGAAGGCAATACAAGAGAAAAAAGAGTGAAAAGGAACAGAAAACCAAACACCGCATATTCTCACTCATAGATGGGTGTTGAACAATGAGAACACATGGACACAGGGAGGGGAGCATCTCACACTGGGGTCTGTTGGGGGGAAAAAGGGGAGGGACGGCAGGGGGTGGGGAGTTGGGGAGGGATAGCATGGGGAGAAATAACAGATACAGGTGATCGGGAGGAAGGCAGCAAATCACACTGCCATGTGTGTACCTATATAACAATCTTGCATGTTCTTCACATGTACCCCCAAACCTAAAATGCAATAAAATATATATATATATATATATATAAAAAAAAAAGAAACGAACAAAGAATATGGGATTATTTCCCAAGAAATATGGGATGATGTGAAAAAACCTAATCTACGCTTGATCGGTGTACCTGAATATGACAGGGAGAACGAATCCAAGCTGGAAAACACACTCCAGGATATAATCCAGGAGAACTTCCCAAGCCTAGCAAGGCAGTCCAAATTTCAAATTCAAGAGATACAGAGAACTCCACAAAGATATTCCTCAACAAGAGCAACCCCAAGGCACATT
>PVKV010041281.1:0-11566 GCA_004027835.1 Alouatta palliata | reverse complement strand
CGGTGGCTCACGCCTGTAATCCCAGCACTTTGGGAGGCCGAGGCGGGTGGATCACGAGGTCAAGAGATCGAGACCATCCTGGTCAACATGGTGAAACCCCGTCTCTACTAAAAATACAAAAATTAGCTGGGCATGGTGGCACGTGCCTGTAGTCCCAGCTACTCGGGAGGCTGAGGCAGGAGAACTGCCTGAACCCAGGAGGCGGAGGTTGCGGTGAGCCGAGATCGCGCCATTGCACTCCAGCCTGGGTAACAAGAGCGAAACTCCGTCTCAAAAAAAAAAAAAAAAGTTCCAGAATTCTGCCAATCTGATAAGAGAAAAATGGTGTCCGTTAATTTGCATTTCCGTATCTACTAGAGAGGCTGAACATAATTTAATGTTTATTGCCCATCCACATTTCCTCTTCTTTGGATTTCTGTTACTTTACCCAACAAAAGACCCCCCCTCCCACCAAAACACCAGGAAGCCTCACTCCTTGTCTGCTGGGGACACCTTGAACTGTGTACACATAAAGAGCTGTGGGGCTGGCTGCTGGCAGCTCAGTCATTCCTAAATGTTCTCATTCCTAGGGAGCCTATCACACCTGTCCATCGTTTCCTTTCTAGCTTCCAGGTCTCCTGTCTTGCCTATGAAGACAATTCCCAAGCAAAAAGGTGTTCAGTATTCTCCTAAATTTCATGCTTTTTATAATTAAAAACATATTTAGAACTTTAATTCTTCTGAAGTTTATGTTCACTAATGGTGGGGAGGAGGAAGAGGGTTCCTGCCTGCAGAAGGATAGTACCAGGTATTAAATTGACCCTCCTCCTTCATATCCTCTCAAATCACATCTGAATTCTCTTCCACTGACAATATAATTGCTATGAAACACCTGAGTGTATTGACCTTACCTTGAATAAGTGGTATATAACGTGCAAGCAGCTTTGCCCTTTTCTTTTCATATCCTTTTTGAGTGATGTCGCCTAAAACAACAATGGAAAAAAGAATTACATTTCTTCTCCAATTCTAAAATTTTTTAATTTAAAATTAATTCATGATTGAAAAACTGGAAACACTAACGTCCTTCCATGGAGTGATTGGACAAATAAACTATCATGGCTCCATAAAATGGAATCCCACTCAGCAATAAGAAAGGAACAAATTACTGATACACATCGCAATTTGGATAGATCTCACATGAATGCTGCTGAGTGAAAGAAGCCAGACTCACAAGGCTATATGTTGAATATCCAATTTTTATGACACTCTGGAAAAGATACAACCATAGAGTCAGAGGCAGGTAGTGGTTGCCAGGGGATGGGAGTGAGGAAAGGAAAAGGGAATTTTGAGGGTGGGTAAACTGTTCTATGTCTGGAGCGTAGTGGTGGTTACATGAATATATGCATTTGTCAAAAATTTGTACCACTAGCCAGGTGCGGTAGCTCACACCTGTGATCCCAGCACTTTGGGAGGCCGAGGCGGGTGGATCACCTGAGGTCAGGAATTGGAGACCAGCCTGACCAACATCAAGAAACCTGTCTCTACTAAAAATACAAAATTAGCCAGGCATGGTGGCACATGCTACTCAGGAGGCTGAGACAGGACAATCGCTTGAACTCAGCAGGCAGAGGTTACAGTGAGCTGAGATCGTGCCACTGCACTCTAGCCTGGGCAACAAGAGCAAAACTCTGTCTCAAAAAGAAATCTGTAACATCATAGAAGAGTAAGGGTGAATTTTACTGTGTGTAAATAATACTTCAAATTTTAAAAATTGTGATCAGCATCCCTGGGAGCTTGCCAAAAATGCAAACTCTGAGGCTATACCCCAAACTGACAGAATCCAAATCTGTACTTTATCAAGATCCTCCAGTAATTCCTGTGCAGGTTCAAGTTTCCCAACTAATGGAATAAGGGACCCATGGGACATAAGCCCTCCTAGGCCAAGGGGTGTCGTTGGGAAAGGAGGAAAAAGGACTGCTGTTCCAATAAATTATCATAAGGAAAAGTAGTCTGAAAACAAATTAAACCACCTAGGAATGAGGTAGGAAATGTACCATCATGGAAATACTTCTTAACCTAAGCACACTATTTGGTTTCCTGCACACACCTGAAGTTCTAACAGTGGATCTGTGATGTTTTGAAGACTTTATTTAGACCAGAATTATATATTACAATTCTCATGACTAGCTTGTCCTCTGGATGAACATAGCAGAGTTTTTAGTGTTTTGTAAGACCTCCCTCCTCTCAAAACAAACAAAGCAGTAGGCTGCTGTGAATCAAAAGACACAGACTGATGTCATTTATTAAATATGTAACCGAATATTTACTTTAAATTTTTATTGTAGAATTTGTTGTGTGAACATACTGATGCCGTTGAATTTCTGACGTCTAAGTTAAGCCTCAACAGAAGCCTCTTGGTAGGCATTAATATGCCATCCTACAGAAGAAGAGCCTGAGGCCAAGGAGGCCAGGGCCTCAGGGCCAGGCAGCTGCCTCTGGTCCAGAACACCCTACCACAACCTACTCCATCCTGCACTGTGCCCAAGCCCTGCCCTCTGCACAGAGCCTCTGCTTTGAGAGCTCACTCAGTTCCTCCCAAGCCTGTCTATCTCCTCCAAAGCTTATCTGTCTCTCCTTCCATTTATTTATTCCCTCTGTCCCCACTGTGTTCCATCCCTTCAGGCAACTTTTTCTTTGCATTTAGTGTCTTTTAGACATATTTTCTTACTATGTCTTTCTATAGTGTCTTTTAGACAGTTTTTTATAGTGTTTTTCAGAATATATTCTGCAGAATGCATGCTGCTTTGTGTCTGTGTATTTTTAATTGACCTGAATGGCATTATATTATAAATCTCTGTTTTCTTCCATAAGCCTTCCATTTTCAAAACCACCCCATTCTCAAGGCAATGAGCACACCTGACCCACTGCTCTGACCCAGGTGCCCCTTGGAAGCGTCATCGTTGTTCACCCCCTCACCCCTTCACTGGACACTCCCAGGTCCAGAGCCAGCCACTGCTCACACCCACACACTCATTGCTGCAGTGACAGTCTTCCTCAGGTTCAGGATATAACTGTACAATTTAACTTACATCAACTTGTGGACAACTTTTTAAGGTTTAGAAGGCAGTGATTTTCAAATGTGCATGTGGGATATGAGAGGCAATTAATCTACATCACAGAGGTATAACATGTGGCTCTGGCTGAATTCTACTGATGCAGAAGAATCTCACTCAGGATCACAGATGCCAAATCCCAAGTAATACCACCAAGTCCTTCACTCAGTAACACAATTTCTAAAAACCCCTTCTCAAAAGCACTCAACTACCCCTTCAGGTCACAGGAACAAGGATTAGTGCACGTGATATGTGATGGCAAATAAGGCAAAACAATCTAATTGTCAACAAAAAGAAATAAATATGCTGCCAAACGTCTTCACAGAATTCCGTCAATCTTAAAATCCTCTTATTTGGGGTAACGGGTTAAATATCACTTACATGGATTCACGGTATCCTACTGGGTAAAAAGAGCAAGTTGAAAAACTATATACAGAATGATTCCATTCTGATCAAAGTAAATAAAATTAAACATATATATTTACTTAGTAGTTGTGTATATTTGTATATACACAGAAAATGTCTGGGAGGGATGTACAACTAATTGTTAATAGTGTTTTCCCCTGTGGAGTGACTTGTTTGCCTTTGGGTTAGGGTGTGAGACACATTTCATTTTTTACTTCATATACCTTCACTCTTTAAACTTTTTAGACACATAACCCTTTGTCATTAAGAATGTATGGAGGATGGTTTTGACGACGTGCAATGGCTGCATACCATGTTCCTGGGGGTCACCAGATGAATTCCATGTACTATTTTTGCAACTTCAAGTCTAAAATTATTTCAAAGTAAGAAGTTTTAAAACACATGGAAGAGATTGTGCAGAATTGGTATTTTCTTTTTTAGATGTCTCATTAAATTTGCCAGTGAAACAATATGGTGCTGCAGGTTTATTTTCCAGGTTTTTAAACTACGAATTTATTTAGTAGTAATAGGACTATTCAGGTTTTTGCTTCATTATTGATGAGTTTTGGGGTTTTGTGGCTTTCAAGAAATTGGTCTATTTCATCTAAGATGTTGAAAATAGTCATGTGGGCCAGGCTTGGCTTATGCCTGTAATCCCAGCACTTTTAGGGGCCAAGGTGGGCAGATCACCTGAGGTCAGGAGTTTGATAACAGCCTGGCTAACACTGTAAAACCCCATTTATACTAAAAATAGAAAAATTAGCTGGGCGTGGTGGTACCCCCCCATATTCCCAGCTACTTGGGAGGCTGAGGCTGGAGAATTACTGGAACTTGGGAGGTGGAGGTTGCAGTGGGCCGAGATCACGCCACTACACTCTAGCCTGGGCAACACAGGGAGATTCTGTCTCAAAAAAAACAAAGAAAGAGGCCGGGCATGGTGGCTCACGCCTGTAATCCAAGCACTTTGGAGGCCAAGGCGGGTGGATCACCTGAGGTCGGGAGTTCAAGACCAGCCTGACCAACATGGTGAAACCCCGTTTAAAAAAAAAAAAGAAAAAAGAAAAAGAAAAGTCATGTGTCACTCAACGATAGGGGTACATTCTGAGAAATGCATTGTTAGGCAATTTCATTGTTGTACAAACATCATTTGAGTATACATACACAAACCTCGATGGTACGACCTACTACACATCTAAGCTGTGTAGTATAGCCTATTGCTCCTAGCCTACAAACCCGTACAGTATGTTACTGTACTATATACTGTAGGCAGTTGTGACACAGTGGTATTTGTGTGTTTAAAATATCTAAACACAGAAAAGGTACAGTAAAAATATCGTATAAAAGATGAAAAATAGTGTATCTGTGTAGAGCATTTACCATGAACTAAGCTTACAGGAATGGAAGTTGCTCTGTGTCAGTCAGGAGGGGTGAGTGAATATGAAGGCCTAGGATATTACTGTACATGACTGTAGACTTAAAAAACTCTTCACACTTACGCTACACTACATTTATAGAAAAACATTTTCTTTCTTCAATAATAAATTAACCTTAGCTTACTGTAGCTTTTTAAAAACTTTTTAACCTTTATAATAACACAGTTTAAGACACCAACACATTGCACAGCTGCACAAAAATATTTTCTTTATATCCTTATTCTTTCTTTTTTTTTTTTTTTAAAGAGACAAGGTCGGCCAGGCATGGTGGCTTAAGCCTGTAATCCTAGTACTTTGGGAGGCCGAAGTGGGTGGATCACCTGAGGTCAGGAGTTCAGGACCAGCCTGGCCATCATGGTGAAACCCCATCTTTAAAAAAAAAAAAAAAAAAGAGAGACAGGGTCTTGCTCTGTCTTTGAACAGACAGGTTGGAATACAGTGTTACAATCATAGCTCACCACAGCCTGGAACCACTGGGCTTAAGCAATCCTCCCACATTAGCCTCCTCAGTAGCTGGCACTACAGGCTCTGCTTTAGCACACCCAGCTAATTTTTCAATTTTTTGTGGAGACTGGGTCTTATCACATTGTCTAGGCTGGTCTCCAACTCACAGTCTCAAGCAATCTTCCCACCTTGGCTTCCCAAAGTGTTGGGATTATAGGCATGAGCCATCATGCCCAGCTTATAAGCTTTTCTATGTTTTTTAAGTTTTATGTTTTTTTTTTTTTGTGGGGGGAGGAGGCTTTCTTACTTTTAAAACTTTTTAGTTAAAAACTAACGTACTTACATACATTAGCCTAGGCTCACAGAGGGATCACCAATAACACTGTTCCACCTCCACATCTTAACCTACTGGAAGGTCTTCAGAGTATGTAATACCAAGCATGGAAGCTTCCTATGATTACAAAGCCTTCTTCTCAAATAGTTCCCGAAGGGTCTGCCTGAGGCTATTTGACAGTTAACTTCTTTTATATATAAGAAGTATACTATAAAATAACAAAATGTATAGTAAATACATAAACCAGTTACATTCATTTCTTATCATTACCAAGTATTATGTACAGTATATAATTATATGGATTAGATTTTTTTTCTTTTTTTTTTGAGACACAGTTTCATTCTTATTGACTAGGCTGGAGCGCAGGGGCGTAACTGGCTCACTGCAACCTCTGACTTCCAGGTTCAAGCGATTCTCCTGCCTCAGCCTCCTCTGCTGTCTATAGTAATAGTGCCTCTTTCATTCCCGACTTCAGTAATTTGTGTCTTTGGTAACTTGTATTTTTATCAAATTTATTATCTTTTCAAAGAACCAGGTTTTGATTTCACTGTTTTTTTTTTTGGTTTTTTTTTTTTGAGACAGAGTTTCACTCTTGTTGCCCGGGCTGAAGTGCAATGACGCAATCTCGGCTCACTGGAACCTCTGTCTCCCGGGTTTAAGCGATTCTCCTGCCTCCGCCTCTCGAGTAGCTGAGACTAGAGGTACACGCCACCATGCCCAGTTAATTTTTGTATTCTTAGTAGAGACGGGTTTCACCATGTTAGCCAGGTTGGTCTCAAACTCCTGACCTTGTGATCCACCCACCTTGGCCTCCCAAAGTGCTGGGATCACAGGTGTGAACCACTGCACACAGCCCTCACTTATACATTGCTGGTGGGCATGCAAAATGATATAGCCACTCTGGAAAACAGTGTGGAAGTTTTTTATACAGTTAAGCAAACACTCACCAGATGACCCAGCAACTCCACTTGATTATCTACCCTACAGAGGTAAAAACTTGTGTTCACAGCAAAATCTGTACACAATTGTTTATAGCGGCTTTATTCTTAATCACCAAAAACTAGAAACAACCCAGATGTCAAGTGAATGGATAAAGAGACTGTGATATAACCATACGATGGAGAACTACTCAGCAATAAAGAGGAACAGACTACTGATACTTGCAAAAATGTGAATGAATTTTGAAATACCTTACGTTGAGGGAAAGAACCCATTCTCGAAAGTTAGGTACTGCATGATTCCATTTATATGACGTTTTTGAAAAAATAAACCCATAAAGATATGGAACAGACCAGCTAGGGGATGGGGAGACTGCAAAGGGATAATATAAGGAGTGTTTTGGGATGATGGCACTGTTCTTTTTCTCTTTTTAGAGTCAGGTCTCACTCTGTCACCCAGGCTGGAGTGCAGTGTCATAGCTTACTGCAGCCTTGAACTCCTGGGCTGAAGCAAATCAACTTCCCAGAGTCTGAAAGGAGTGTCTGACAAAGAAGTACTTCAGGCAGTTAGCAGCTGGGTGACTCCACAACGGACCAGTGTGGCTATGGAAGGAGCACCCCAAAAGGGTATGGCACAGTGGGTGGGAGCCCCAAGGGCCCAGCAAGTTCCAATCCAGTACAATACAGTCTGCCTTTGGTCAGGTCACTTCGACCGCCTCCAAGGTGGACACCAGCCAGAAATCAGATACACACCAGAGACTTTGGACCCAAGGGAGCTGGACACAGTTGCCAGTGTTTATTCCTCTGGAAAAGTGTTGGTCTTTGCTTTGCTGCCAAAGAAGGGGTCCATAAAGTCCACTAGGTTCCAGCTTGGGCCACACAAGCTTACTTATCCAGGATCCCAAGGCAAGGTCTCTGTGCCATGGCAGCTGGGAAAGCCCACAGCTGCCACTGGACTAGACAGGTCCTACTGGAAGTACCCACAGAGAGGAGGAAGAAACAGTAAAATGAGGGGTGATCCATACCTGATATGGTTTGGCTCTGTGTCCCCACCCAAACCTCATTTGAATGGTGATAATCCCCACATGTTGTGGGAAGGACTCAGTGGGAGGTAACTGAATCATACATGGGGGCAGGTTCTTCTCCATGCTGTTCTCCAGACAGTGAATAAGTCTCACAAGATCTGATGGTTTTATAAAAGGGCAGTTCCCCTGCACATGCCCCCTTGCCTGCCACCACGTAGGACACCCCTTTGCTTTCTTCATCTTCTGCCATGACTGTGAGGCCTCCCCAGCCATGTGGAACTGTGAGTCCATTAAACCACTTCTCTTTGATAGATTACCCCGTCTCAGTTATATCTCAAATTTGAAGACAGATGCCACCAAAAAAAAAAATAGGGAGTTTCCAAGCCTGTTACACAGAACAAAAAGTGAAGAAAATCTGTGAAGATCAGTGTTTTGCATGGTGGCACCATTCACTGATTAACAGTGGTCCTTTCTTATACTTAATAGAAACAGGCGGAGATTTCACTTTTCAAGTCTTAAAGTTTCCAAACACAAGAGTCTTAATCATATCTAATACAAAAAAGTAGAGCATATCTGACTGCAATTAAAATTACTTATGCAGCGAAGTGTGGTAGCTCATATCTATCATCCCAGCACTTTAGGAGGCCAAGGTGGAAGGATTGCTTGAACCCAAGAGTTAGAGACCACCTTGGACAACATAAAGAGACCTGTCTACAAAAAAAGAAAAAATAATTAGCTGACTATGGTGGCACATGCCTATAGCCCAAGCTACTAGGGAGGCTAAGGTGGGAAGATTGCTTGAGCCCAGGAGTTCAAGGCTGCAATAAGCTATGATAGCACCACTGCACTCCAGCCTGAATTGCAGAATGAGACCTTAAAAATAACAATAATACTAAACAAATCATTATGCTTAACACTGAAGAGTGTAGATATGCTTCCACAGTAGTGTTTGAATGTCCATTGTCTCATTCATTTGTAATTAAAAAGACTTTTTAAATGTTTAGTAAATATTTTCTTTTATCTCAAAGTTTTTAATAAAATACGGAAAATATGTTCATTAA
Source organism: Alouatta palliata (assembly GCA_004027835.1). Classification (NCBI taxonomy): domain Eukaryota; kingdom Metazoa; phylum Chordata; class Mammalia; order Primates; family Atelidae; genus Alouatta; species Alouatta palliata. Next base: position 2,834 of record PVKV010041281.1, on the reverse strand, counting down.
ACTGAATACATACACACACATAGGAATTCCACTTATGACAATGACAAAATTATAGAGCTAAGACCAACTTTTCCAATGGGAACAACTAAAAAGATCACATTAAAATTTTTCCTTAAATCTGAAGACATTACAGAAGTAAAGAACTGAGGGCCAAGTCAAGTCAAAAAGTAATCACCAAGTAGTTGAACTAAGGAGAACTCTGACAGATTTGAGAGCTAGGAGTTCATCAAGGAAGGAGTGCTTTGGAAAGCACTCGAGGTTGTTTGTTGGGACTTAAAAGCACCACACCTTGAGTATGAACTAAAAATAGAGCAGCCCTCACAAGGAATGGAGCCAGTTTCAAATCACTTTCTCTGTATGTACATTAAAGTCGTCTTGGATTGCATGTACTCCCAGCCTATCTTCCTATCAGATGTAAAAGTAAACCCTTTCTGGTCACAATGTATCACTAAATAGACAATGTCTGGCATTTGATCAGAAATAACTAGGCACATACAGCAAGAAGCTAGGACTAAAAACCATGAGAAACAATAATAGAAAGCTATACAAAACGGAACTTTAAAATAACCATTATCAATATGTTTAAGGAATTAAAAAGCAGGATTGTGAATTTAAAAAAAAAACATAGGCTGGGCACGGTGGCTCATGCTGTAACCCCAGCACTTTGGGAAACTAAGGCAGGCAGATCATGAGGTCAGGAGTTCAACACCAGCCTGGCCAACACATAGTGAAACCCCATTATTACTAAAAATACAAAAACTAGTTGGGCACGGTGGCACATGCCTGTAGTCCTCGATACTCGGGAGGCTGAGGCAGGAGAACTGCTTGAAGCCAGGAGGTAGAGGTTGCAGTGAGCTGAGATTGCGCCACTGCACTCCAGCTTGGGCAACAAAGTGAGACTTCGTCTCAAAAAATAAAAATAAATAAATAATAATATAAATTCTAGAACTGAAAAATACTGTATCTCAAATCCAGTAATAAATTTAATGAAAGGTGTGCAAGACTACTACCCAGAAACTAAAAACATTATAAAAACATTACTGAGATAAGTAAAAAAGACCTTAAGAAATAAAAGGATATACCATGTTTGTGAATCTGAAAACTTAATACCATAAAGTGTAATTTCTCTCCAGGTGGAATGTAAGAGTTAGCCTGAGTACTTCTTGAAAGTTTTTGCAAGGAAAACGAAAGCTGATTCCAAAGCATATAGGGAAATGCAAACGGCCAAGATTAGCTAAATCAAGCTTGAAAAACAGAATAAAATTAAGAGGGCAGAGGGCAGACTTACTCTACCAAGTATGGAGAAAGAATGGAGTAGGCGCTAAGATAAACAAGTAGGGCAACATAGCAGAAATCAGTCCCAAGTAGTAGGGGAAAGATAGCCTCTTCCAAATGGTCAACTACAATAGAAATGAAATCACTCTTCCTTCACACCAAGCATAAAATTAAATTCCAGGTGGATTACGTATCTAAATGTGAAAGATGGCTGGGCGTGATGGCTCACACCTATAATCCCAACACTGTGGGAGGCCAAGGCCAGTGGATCACCTGAGGTTAGGAGTTAATGACCAGCCTGGCCAACATGGTGAAACCCCATCTCTACTAAAAAAAAAAAAAAATTAGCTGGGTATGGGCTGGGCATGGTAGCTCATGCCTATAATCCCAGCATTTTGAGAGGCCGAGGTGAGTTAATCACCTGAGGTCAGGAGTTCGAGATCAGCCTGACCAACATGGCTACTGAAAATACAAAATTACCTGAGTGTGGTGGTGCATACCAGCTACTCTGGAGGCTGAGGCAGGAGAATTGCTCGACCCAGGAGGTGGAGGTTGCAGTGAGCCAAGACTGCATCACTGCACTCCAGCCTGGGCAACAAGAGCAAAACACTGTCTCAAAAAGGCAAAAAAAAATTAGCTATGGTGGTGCACACCTGTAATCCCAGCTACTCAGGAGGCTGAGGTAGGAGAATCGCTTGAACCTGGGAGACAGAGGTTGCAGTGAGCCGAGATCATGCCACTGCACTCCAAGCCTGGGAGACGGAATGAGACTCCATCTCCAAAAATAAATAAATAAATAAAAAACAACAGGGGTTCTAAAAAATAAAATAGAAGAATACCTTCATGACCATGACATACAGAAATATCTCCTCAACAGGAAAGCACCAATCATAAAGAAAAAGACAAAAATACCTCATACCACCAACATAATTTACAATCTAACCAATATAATTCGCAATCTAAGAGGTAATTTTAAAAATAACAAAATACTTTCTCCTCTAAGAATGTCATTGACCTTGAAGTGGACAGATTAGTTTCCTGTGGCTGTAACCAATTACACCACGAATCTGGTAGCTTGCAAAAGAAACTTATTCTTTCACAGTTCTGGAGGCCACAAGTCCAAAATAAATTTTACTGAGCCAAAATCAAGGTGAGGGCAGGGCTACACCCCCTCTGAAGGTTCTGAGAAAAAACGTGTCCCTTGACTCTTCCAGCCTTTGGTGACTGCACCCCTCTGAAGGTCTGAGAGAAGAAAGTGTGCCCTGACTCTTCAGCCTTTGGTGACTGCACCCCTCTGAAGGTCTGAGAGAAAGTGTGCCCTGACTCTTCAGCCTTTGGTGACTGTACCTCCTCTGAAGGTCTGAGAGAAAGTGTGCCCTGACTCTTCCAGCCTTTGGTGACTACACCCCTTCTGAAGGTCTGAGAGAAAGTGTGCCCTGACTCTTCAGCCTTTGGTGACTGCACCCCTCTGAAGGTCTGAGAGAAAGTGTGCCCTGACTCTTCAGCCTTTGGTGACTGCACCCCCTCTGAAGGTCTGAGAGAAAGTGTGCCCTGACTCT
>PVKV010041280.1:0-11567 GCA_004027835.1 Alouatta palliata | reverse complement strand
AAGATTACCCACCAGATGTCAGTCTGAGCTCTCCTTTATGAGGTGACTCGTTGGATATACGGGGGTCAGGGAGCTGCTTGAGGTGACAGTATTCTTTATAAAAGCTCAAATGCTGAGCTGTGAGCTCCGTTGGTCTTTCAGAGTTGCTGGGCAGGTACGTTTAAGTCTGCTGCAGCAGAACTCATAAACCCCTTTTTTTTTCCCCCAGGTGCTCTGTCCGGGGAGTTAGGGTTTTATTTATGAGTTTCCCTTGTGCTGCTGCCTTTTTCTCAGGGCTGCCTTACCCAGCGATGAGGCAGCCTAGTCACTGCCTGCAGAGGCTTTGCTGAGCTGGTGTGGGCTCCGCCCAGCTGCCGTGTGAACTTCCCTGCAGTCCAGTTTATACCAGTGTAGTTAGAACTGCCTCTGCAATGGCAAACTACCTCCGCAGTGGCAGACTGCCTCAGTAATGGTGGACGCCCCTCCCCCACAGAGCTGGACCCTCCCGGGTTCAGCTGCGCTTGCTGTGGAACTCTGGATCCAGAGTGTTTCTGATGGCTGTTTTATTTTTGTGGGGGTGGGACCAGCCGAGCCTGATCACCTGGCTCCCTGCCTCAGAGTGTCTTTTTTAGTTGAATGGTCGACTGTCTCCCAGGTGTTCCAGCCGCCTGTTGAAAAGGCGCCGGGATCTGTGTGATTTCCCCTGCGGTGACCCACTGCGCCGGCTGAAACCGCGGGTGCTGGTGATTTTTTGCCCCGGAAATCTCCTGGCCTGTTTGCCTATTTCAGTCCCCTTTTTTAATCAGATGAATGGGCGGCTCTTCCTTCCCAGAGCTCCAATTGCCAGCTAAAACTGCACCCGGACCCACGTATTTTGTATGGGGAACCGCTGCGCAGGGGCGCCGCTCCAAACAGTGGCAGCGAAAACAGCAGCGCCGGCCGCGCCGGCGAAAATAGCCGCGCCAGCCAAACCAGCTGCGCTGGCGACCCTTGGGGCTCCTCCCCCTGGGAATATCTTGGTCTGTGGGCAATAAAAATCTGTCTGGGAATGTGGCCTCCACTCACCCTCCACGCTTTCACTGGGAGCTGCAGTCCTCAGCTTCTCCTAATCGGCTATCCTGGATCTCCCCCTTTTTTTTTTTTTTTCACTTTATGACCAGCAACTGCATCTGTAGGGGCATTTCATAATGACAAAAGAATCACATATTCAAAAAGACGTAAGACTACTAAAAAGTTATGCACCAAATATCACAGCTCCCAAGTACGAGACAAAAAGTGACAAAACAAGACACAAATTTACTGTCATTAATATAGATTGTAACACTATCTCTCAGTAATAAAACAAATAAAAATCAGTATAGTTATGGATGATTTGAACAACACTCACCATCCATGTAAGCTAATTAGCATTAATAAAAATTACTCCACACTAAAGCAAGCTACAGCTTCTAACGTGTACATGGAATACTCAAGAAGATAGACCATATCCTGGGCCATAAAACAAGGTACAATGCATTTCAAAGTATTTAATTTAAACAATGTGTTCTCTGACAATGATAAATTAAATTATTAAAATTAATAAAGATTAATAAAAATAATATACCTTTGAAAACTCCAAAATATTTGGAAGTTGAAAACATACTACTAAATAATTCATGAGTCTGAGAAGAAATCTCAAAGAATATTACAATATATATTTTGAACAGAAATGCATAAAAACACAACATATTGATATTTGTGGTATGCAGCTAAAGCAATCTTTGGAAGACAATTTATATATTTTAACTCCCGTATGAGAAAATAAACAAGGCATAAAGTCAGGCATTTCTACTTCCATCTTAAGAAACTAGAAAAAATAATAAATTAAGTCCTATGTATGTAGCACAAGGATATAATAAAAATAAGAACAGAAATCAATATAATAGAAAAATGAAATAGCCTTGTATAAAGAAATCAAATTTGTAATTGGACAACTTAAAAAAAAAAAAAAACACTCCAGGACTAGATGTTTCACTAGTGAGTTATAACATATGAAGAAAACATAATACTAATCTGACACAAACTCTCATAAAATAGCAGATATGGGAACACTTTTAAGCTCATTTCATGAAGAGCAGGCATGGAAAACACAAGAAAAGAAAATTACAGTCATTCTGTCATGTGAAAATAGATACAAAAATGCTCAACAAAAATGTTAACAAATGAAATCCAGCAATATATTACAAGTTAATATACCAAGATCAAGTTTGACTTTTCTCAGGAATGCAAGGTTAGCACTGTCAACAGAACAGACAGAAAAATATTGCAACACATATATCTGACAACAGATTTGTACTCAAAAGATATGACACATTCCTGCAGGTGGAGAATTTAAAAACCAATAACAACAATAATTTTTGCCTTAAGATTCAGTAATCCTGCTGCTAGTGATTTATTCAAGAGAAATAAAAACATATGTGCACAAAAAGTCTTTTACAAGAATTTGTACAGCAGCTTTATTCATAAATACCCAATTATAATTTTCCATCAATAACTGGAAACAACCCAGATATCCTTCAATGGGAGAATGGATAAATAACCTGCAGTGTATCATTCAATGGAATACTAAGCAATAAAAAGATACAAACTATTGATACATGCAACTATTTGAATTAATTTCAGAAGCTATCATTTTGAGTGAAAGAAACTTGACACAAAAATTACATATTGAATTACTCCACTGATGTGATGTTCTAGAATAATAGTTAAAACTAGTCTGTGGTGATAGAGATCTGCCCGTATATAGACAGGGTAGTGGTAGGGCAATGCCCGGAAAAGGGAACCAGGGAAGTTTTTGGGATGATAGGGTGTCTCAATATGCACTTCTCAACACTAATTAAAGGCTACTGAATTAGTTCATTTGCATTGCTCTAAAGGAATACCTAAGGTTAGATAATTTATCAGGAAAAAATGTTTATTTTTTGGTTCATGGTTCTGCAGGCTGTATGAGAAGCATGGTGCCAGTGTCTGCTTCCCGTGAGGTCTCAGGGAGTTTTTACTCATGGCAAAATGCAGAGTGTGAGCAGGCATGTCATGTAGGGAGACGGGGAGCAAGAGAGAGAATGGAGAGAGGTTCCAGACTCTTAAACAAACAGATCCCATCAGACACTAAAACAAGCAGATCTCATGTGAACTGAGTGATAACTTGCTCATCACCAAGGGTATGGCCTTAAGCCATTCATAGGGGATCCACTCCCATAACACAAATACTTCCTACCAACCCATACCTCTAACACTGAGGATTACATCTCAACACGAGATTTGTAGAGGACAAACATCCAAACCAGATCAGGTACCCTTAAGGTCTGTGTATGGTCATCCCTCAGTCTCTTCAGGGGATTGGGTCCAGGACCTGCTCTCCTTGCAGGATACCAAAATCTGTGGATGCTCAAGTCCCTGATGATATAAAGTGGTGTAATGTTTGCATATAACCTACGCACATCCTCACATATAATTTAAATCATCTCTAGATTACTTGGAATACATAATACAACAGAAACACTGTGTAAAAAAATTGATATACTATTTTTTAAATATTTTTTTTATTTCTGCATTGTTATTTTTTTTTTCTGAATATTTTGATTCAAGTTTGGCTGCATTTGTGAACGGGGAACCAGCAAATGGAAGGATGACTTTATTTCTGAATGTCAATTTTAATTGAATTTTTAACAAAATCAGTTACAATGCTTATCTGTGTGTTCAAATATTATAGTTCACTGTTTTCAGAAATGGTATAACAGGTTAAGAATATTATAAGAGTCATAGGAAGTATGACGGTGAGAACTGGGCTCAGCGTGCACATCATCATGTAGGACCAGCAAGAACAGGGTGGTGATGGAATTCAATCTTCAAAAGAAATCACCAGGGCATAGGGATTTGAGAGAGAAGTAACTCAGTCATTTCTTATAATCCCTCCAGTTCCAAACCTCCCTAAAACGATTAAATACATTGTAATGGCAGGGAAGAATATTAGGGATAACGTGATTTCAGTAGCTCCACTTCCTTCACCCCTTAAATTTCTCTCAATCACTTGCCAAAACCTAAGTTTCTCTAAAATAATGGGAAATAATTATCTTCACAACTCAAAATAAAGAGTTTAAAATGCAAATGCATGGTTAGGATAATACCTTAAGATAAATGAATTTTATTCCTAAACAGTGTATGAATGCAAATAAGCACTGATCTTTCCCATTACTGGTAATATAGAACGAAGAGAAAGAAGAAACAGTCCAATTTAACACACATTTACTGAGAGTGTAACATGTACTAAATAAGTGATTTTCAAACTTTTGTGACTGTGACCTTTAGTAAGAATTGCAATTTATATTTCAGCCTTGCATGTAAGTACATATGTATAACTAAAGCAGTGTTATAAAATAAAACATGTACTTGCTAAACAAGATGCAGTCTGGTATTTACTACACTAGTATAGTTTGTTTCACGTTTGCAGAAATGCAAGCCATGATGCATTAATTTTGCTACCCACTAAAAGGTTGTGAATTGTGGTTTGAAAAACACAGCTATTCTTTCTATTCAAAATGTGGTCTGTGGACCAACAGCAGCAACATCTGGGGACTTGTAAGAAATGCAGAACCTGAGACCATGCCTCACACCTAATGAATCAGAATCTGCATTTTAACTAAACCTCCAGTGCTTCCTGTGCCCTTGAAAGCATCGGAAGCCCTGTGCTAGACAATGACTGAGTAGGATTCTCTGAATAGATGAATGCTTCTTGGTATTGTTTAGGGCAGAGATTCTTCCTCAGAGGTAGTCCGGTTTCGGAATAGGCATACTCAAGACCCAAACTAAGCCTAATTCAGTACCTCCAAGGATATCTCATGGCATTTTTATTTAAAACAACAACAACAACAACAAATTAACAAACAAAATCCAAAAAAACCTCTGAACCAGACCCTATTTAAGAACCACTATATACAAAGTTAAGTGAAAGTTGAGCACTGAGTTGTTTGTTTGTTTCCTATTATACAAAGGCACAAACCTATGCTTCCAGTAATATGGAAAGTTTTTATTTTATTTTTCTTTGTGGGTGACTTCATAGAAAGGCACTTTATTCACACAATACTTATTGATGGGGGATTGCTACTGCTTCTTTTGAATTCACTTCTCCTTATCGGAGAATTTCCAAACATGTTCATTTTACCAATAACTGCCTTTTTATACAAATGTAATGTGACTTCTGATAGAAATATTATTAGTCCTGCTGAAATAGCAAAATTTATCCCTGGATGACCTCCAGTCCATCCCTTACCAAAGATCTCAACTGCTGAAGAAAATGGGGCTGCCTCTAAGTGGCTATCACTGTTCATTAAGGTCCTTGCCATTGTGTTCCTATCTTTCCTGAGTAATGGGAAGTTTTAGTCTGGAAGTTGCTAATCTTGCTAACACTAAAAGGCTTTCTCCCATTAGCAGCTTCTGTGTTGCATTAATAATAAGAAAGTAATAAAGAGACCGGCCTCAGCTGTTCGTTCTCCCCTGAGACGAGGCCCCAGCTTCCCTCTTATCCCCATGGTCCACTCTAATGGTCTTGCCTATATTAAAGTAATAGAGTGGATAATAAGATAAGTGCTGTCTATTCTATCAGAATCTAAAAATCCTTCTTCTTTTTGGGGAGGACACTTTTTTTTTTTTAAGACATCCAAATTGAAAACTACACTATCAATACTTTTGCAACTGAAATTGACCTGTTTCCTTCATACTGTTTTAAAGTAGAGACTATCAAGCACAGGGAAAAAAAGTTTTAGAAAAAATAAATCCCTCTACCTTTCTTGGAAGAGTTATAAAACAGAGAACTCTCCTAAATGTGTCTTCTTGTCCTTTTTTGAGTAAATCAAATTACTCGTCTGCACAGCAGTAAACTAAAGAAAACTAAAGATCTTTGATTTTATAAATATTAAAAACTCTTGTTAATAAAGAAGAAAAGATGAGAAAACATCATATTAAAACAAAATAAGATTGGATTTGACAAGTTCAAGGTGCATGTTAATAAACTGTCTTTGTTAAAAATGTTCATAAAGACAGGAACTAATGCTGGGCTTAATTGCTTATGTTTCTTTTTTTTTCTGTTGAAAATATGTTATAGTTTGCAGAAGTGCACTTCCTAAAGATTCCCTTGATTTAAACATCTGTTTTTAAGTGTATTATCTGTGTATGGAATTATATTATCTATGCAGTAGTTATTTGGTTCCAATTTTTCATTTTAAAATGAAGCTACTTTTTGTTTCAACTATATTTGTTTAACTGGGTAAACAGGTAATTCACCTTGAAAGTGTTGCTCATTCCTAGCACTGAAAATACTAGAAATTTTTTCTCAATGTACACTATTGTATCCTGATTTTAAAAGCCTACCTTTAGATGATATATTGCCTATTTTTGGACTTGTAATTTAGAAGGAAAAAAGGATGATGATGATATAAATCTTCATCATCATTTGTGACTCAATGTATTTTTTAAAATGTGTTCATAACGCTCTAAAAAGGAATCACTGTGATTAGCTCTATGCAATATTTATGTGAGATTCAATAAATGGCAGGAAAAAATAACTAAAAGCTATTTTCTAAAAATTTATAATCAATATATTTTTTTCTTGTAAGTATTTAACAGTTTGAGAGAAAAATGTGAGCATCTCTAATAAATCAGGGATGCTCATCTAAATTTTTAAAAATTATACATGAAAACATTTTTGAATGAAAAAGTCCATAATTTGGAAATAAAAAATGCTAAATATTTTTCAGTAAAATAAACAGTAAATCTTTTCCCCAGAGAGGTGACAGTTTGAGTCCCTTTTAACTAAATAACTTTCATATCATCTATTTATTGGCTAAATTTTTGATAAATCCGGTAAACCCACATTTGCTTTATTTTGCATGCAAAATGCAAACATGTTCACTGCATATCAGTGGGAGACATATTATTGTTAGAGTTGTTTGTGAGATGGAGGAAGAAGAGAGTGGCATGTTATGATATTCTTATGAAGCTCCAATAGCAGACAGGTCCACTGGGAAAGTAGCAGCTTTAATAAAGAATTGTCCTAGAGTTGTAGATATAATGCACACTTATCTGAATTCCTTTTACTTTTTTTCTATTCTACAGTCCATGAAGGCTCTGGAGAAACTAGTCAAAAGGAGACATCCACCTGTGATATTTGCCAGTTTGGCGCAGAATGTGATGAAGCTGCTGAGGACATCTGGTAATATGCTGTTTTTATTCTTTTAGACAAAATAATGACAGTGATTAATTTCTTTTTAATGCCATCAACCGTTCTGCAACAGAAGACATTGTCTGCATTTTTATTTTCTTATTCAGTTCCCAAGTGAAAAAAAAAATGAGGGCTATAATAACAGCAAGGAATTTCTGAAACTGGATTAAGAAGTGGGCCAGACATGCAGCTATCCATGGCATTACTTGATAACATACACTAAAATATCTTTGAAGCCCCCTAAAACTGTCAGTGTTAGGATGTAGAGGGGGGAAAAAGTCTTATTTACTAGAATGTCTTTCAAGAAATATCATCAAAGGTGGGTATGATGGCTCAAGCCTGTACTCCCAGCATTTTGGGAAGCCGAGACAAGAGGGTCACTTGAGGCCAGGAGTTTGAGACCAGCCTGGGCACAAAGCAAGACCCACATCTCTACAAAAAAAAAAAAAAAAAAATCTAAGTTAGCTGGATATGGTCACAGTAGCCTGTAGTCCCAGCTACTCAAGAGGCTGAGATGGGAGCATCACTTGAGCATAGGAAGTTGAGGCTACAGTGAGCTGTGATCATACCATTGTGTTCCAGCCTGGGCCACAGAGTGAGACCGTATCTCAAAATTTTTAAAAGCCATCATCAGAAAGCAATAGATGATCAGACTTCGTCTGTTTGGGTTTCTACAAAAATACCATAAACTGGGTGGCTTATAAACAAAAGAAATGTATTTATCACCATTCTGAAGGCTGAGAAGTTCAAGATCAAGGCAGATTTAGTGTCTCATAAAAGCTCACTTTCTCTTAAAACAGGTTTCTTCTCACTGAGGCTTCACATGGCAAAAGGGCAAGGAAGGTCTCTGGAGACTGTTTTATAAAAACACTAATCCCATTCATGAAGGCTCCAGCCCCATAACCTAATCACCTCCCAAAGGTCCTACCTCCCAGTACTACCATCTTGGGGGTTAGTATTTCAGCAAATGAATCTGGAGAGGGAGACACCAATATTCAAATCATACTACCAGTTGCTAATCTGACTTCTAAGATGATAGAGTAGCTACTCTTACAAAGATATGTTCATCAAATAATGAATAATACTTATTATTTTGAATGGGTGCCAACATTTTAGCCTTTTACCGTATTGGTTCTACACTAAGCACATTGAAAAGTGAATAACTCAGGCTTCTGAGGGAGTTCTTTGTGTCATGATAGTGAAAAGAAGCAGCCTCTTTTTCATTCTCCTCCTTTCTTTCTTCTGCTCCTCCCCTCCTCCTCTTCCACTTCTTCCTTTTCTTCTCCTCCTCCTCCTTTCCCTCCCTGTCTTCCTCCTTCTCCTCCTCTTTTTCTTCTCCTTTGTCTTCATCTTATTATTATTTCTCTCTTTTTCTTTTTTACATGTACCTCATCCCTTTAAGGAAAACATCTGGCTGCTCTTTATTTTCTTCAGTACACAGACTGTGCTTGCCTAGATCAGCTAACCATCGTCTTGATCAGACTTTTGTGAGTAGAAGGGAAAATTCATCTAAGGAAAATGAAGAAAATAAAAATTAACACAAGATTATCTAACAATAGTAAAACAGTCTGCACTTAGAATCTGTTTTTAAGTGAAAATTCTATCTGAACAAACGGTGGTTCTCAGGGTAAACTACGTACTTACAGCTAAACACTGCCTTTGAATATCCAAGTGAAATAAACATCTATTACTAAAAGCAGACATCAGTAGAGTTTTCATACCTGTCAAACACCTATGGCCAATGGGCAGCTGGGAGCCGAGTGAGAGAATCTATGCACTGGTTTGACCATCTTGAGGTAAACAAATGTATGTTTTTGTAAAACATCCTAGGCATCTTCATGGCTGAAGAATATGTGGTTTCCAAAACTGAGAGATTTCCAGAAGTACTTTGGGAATTTTTTTAAAACACATCAGTTATTTAGTTCTGTCCCAAAATTAATGAATCAGAATTTCAGAGAAGCAGAACTTAAAATTTTACTTTCTACAACTCCAAGGATGATTGTGGAAATGCTATTCTAAAATAAATGACTAATTCAAAGAATCTTTCTCCTTACTAAATGCTTTAGGGCTCTTCTGTAGTCATAAGATTAAGACACACAAATAGGAAATATATCCTTTAAATATTTTCTTTCTAACATTTGTTGGTGACTGCATCTGTAGTTCAGCATCATTTTTAAGCTATTAATTATCTTGTCAGTTATTTCACTTTAAAACAATTTACATGAGTCTCTAACTTTTTTTAACAATTTTAATTTTTCTAGTTCCTTATCTTTTTGATGATTATTCTTTAAGTGCTATTGCTCTACTTTCCAAGTACAGATATTTAAGACATGAGCTTTTAAGAGCAGCTAAAAATTATATGTTGCTTACAGTGGGCTTTATCCATTTGTATACTTTTTTTCTCAGTTGTCTTCAAAATAGCCAGAGGTGGTAGATTCCATTATTATTTTACTTTACAAAGAGGAAACTGGGTTTTAAAGTATTAAAGTAACAGGATCAAGATGAAGATAGTAGGTGAAAGTTACTAAAGCTTGTTAGCATAACAGTTCAACCAAACTGCAATTGAAACAATATGTCATTGCTGTCATGTCTAGACAATGAGATGGCCAGATTGAAGTCAGCATATTTGCAGTGATTCTCTAAGGCCTGCAAGGTTAGAGCTGGTCTAGGCAGATGTTTGCAGCTGGAAGTGGGAAAACATCTAGGCGAGCAAGGTTAATCCTAGTATTCTTGCAAGATTTCAGATCCATCATATGGAGGCAGTATGAAGAGATGGGCAAGTCTAGTGGCACAAGAAAGGCTTAGCAATTTTCTATAGAGCTCAGCTATGGCAACTGTAATTCAGAAAATAAATTCAGTTACAACTGGGACAAGGAGAGGACAAGGCAGAACTTTGGTCATGAAGAAATTGGTGTCAATCAGAAAAACTTATCAAGAACTGAAACAGGAAAAATGGAATGACATACAAAACCAAGCCTTGGTTACAAGTGACTCAGAGAAACGCACCCTACATCTGAGAAATAAATTACAAGGTCAGAATGAAACCAGCAGCAAAGCTAACTGAATGCTAAATCAGTTAGCTCTTGGCTAGGATATCTTATAATGCCCCTAGCATAGGAAGAAGCTTAGCTCCAAAATGCAGAATAAGACTGAACCTCCAGATGGGGGCTAAGTAGCCACGGCTGTGAAGATTAGAGGGCTGTAGGGGCAGGAAGCCAAGAAGATCATTAGACTTCCAAGGCAAAGATGGTAGTTGTTAGCTTTTAAATAAAATGTATTTAAAATATTCAATGTAAGCAATAAGGAATTGCACTGAAATAAGTGCACTGATTTTCATTTACATACTTTATATGTTAATATACCTATGTTAAAATCTTGTATTTAGTTATGGCCATGAAGGGCAGATTGGAAACAGCTGAAGGACATAGGAATAAAGCAATGAGTGAAATTAAATAGACATAGTAGGAAAGAGGCTGTAAAGTAAGATAGGAAGCAACAGTGGAGTTATCTGACTGTAGTACTAGGCAACAGAACCTTCACTACATCAAGGGAGCGTTGATACATTATTGATTTTGGATGACACCATGGCCACGTTCTCTCAAACATAAAATACTACGTATGCTGTGTGGCAACAAAGAGTACAACTTAGCGGTTTATTTTTTTCTTTTAACGCCAACTAAACTATAATTTTATGTGTACAGATTTCCTCAATCCTGCATTATGAAGTAATAACAAGATGTGAATAACTACTAATGTGAAATAATGTTCTTACTGTATTCCAAATACTAAAACAAAGGTGAAAAATCAATTCCTGATCTTTCTTTAACCCTGGCCTAAGTTAATATTTTACATTTTGCCACAGGGTTAAGTCTAGTTTTTCCGACATTCTCAAGTACTTTCAAGATGAAGACAAATCTTCACTAGAATAAAAAAGTCAATACACTGTTAGCTGATCATGTTTTCATAGTTAGATGAGTTTTTCAGTTAAGAAGAAAGTCACACTGGAGATGGGAATAAAAAAATTAATAAACATGGGAAGGAGAAGGTGAATAAAATAAGAGGAGAAAAATAATTAGATGGCACTGACAAAGTATGATACTAATGACATAACATTTTAATGCTTTTATTTTGAGAAAACAGATGGCTCATGCATCCTTTGTAGGGACATGGATGAACCTGGAAGCCATCATTCTCAGCAAACTGACACAGGAACAGAAAACCAAACACCGCATATTCTCATTCATAGACGGGTGTTGAACAATGAGAACACATGGACACAGGGAGGGGAGCATCTCACACTGGGGTCTGTCGGGGGGAAAAAGGGGAGGGACAG
>PVKV010041279.1:0-11567 GCA_004027835.1 Alouatta palliata | reverse complement strand
TGCAGGTGCACTGAGTGTAGGTGCAGAGGAAGAGGGTACAGGTGCACAGATTGTAGCTGCAGATGGAGAGCTTGCACGTGGACAGAGTGTAGGTGCAGAAGGTACAGGTGCACAGAGTTTCAGCGCAGATGCAGGGGCTGCAGGTGCACCGAGTGTAGGTGCACAGGGGGCAGGTCCACAGAGTGTAGGTGCAGATGAAGGGTGCAGGTGCGCCGAGTGTACGTGAAGATTCAGAGGGTGCACAGCTACAGAGTGTAAGTGCATAGGGTGCAGGTGCACAGAGTGTAGGTTCAGATGCAGAGGGTGCAGTTGCACAGAGTGCAGTTGCAGATGCAGAGGGTGCAGGAGCACAGAGTGTAGGTGCAGATGTAGAGGGCGAAGGTGCACAGAGTGTAGGTGCACATGCAGAAGGTGCACATGCACAGAGTATTTTTGCACAGGGTACAGGTGCACAGAGTGTAGGTTCAGATGCAGAGGGTGCACGTGCACAAAGTGTAGGTGCAGTTGCAGAGGGTGCAGATTCACAGAGTGTAGGTGAAGATTCAGAGGGTGCACATGTACAGAGGGTAGCTGCACAGGGTGCAGGTGCACGGAGTGTAGGTGAAGATGCCGAGGGTGCACGTGCACAGAGTTTAGGTGTACAGGGTGCAGGTGCAAAGGGTGTAGGTGCAGATGCAGAGGTTGCAGGTGCCCAGAGTGTAGGTGCAGAAGCAGAGGGGGCACATGCATAGAGTTTAGGTGCACATGGTACAGGTGCACAGAGTGTAGGGGTAGATGCAGAGGGTGCAGTTGCACAGAGTGAAGGTGCAGATGCAGAAGGTGCAGTTGCATAGAGTCTAGGTGCACAATCAGAGGGTGCACGTGCACAGAGTTTAGGTGCTCAGGGTGCAGGTGCACAGAGTGTAGTTGCAGATGCAGAGGGTGCACGTGCACAGAGTGGAGGTGCAGATGCAGAGGGTGCACGTGCACAGAGTTTAGGTGTACACGGTGCAGGTGCAAAGGGTGTAGGTGCAGATGCAGAGGTTGCAGGAGCACAGACTGTAGGTGCAGATGCAGAGGGTGCACGTGTACAGAGTGCAGGTGCACAGGGTGCAGGTGGACAAAGTGTAGGTGCAGATGTAGATGGTGCAGGTGCACAGAGTGTAGGTGAAGATTCAGAGGGTGCAGGTGCACAGGGTGAAGATTGAGAGGGTGCACGTGAACACGGTGAAGATGCACAAGGCGCAGGTGCACAGAGTGTAGGTGCAGATGCAGATTGTGCAGGTGAACAGGGTGTACTTTCAGATGCAGGGAGTGTAGGTGCACAGGGTGCAGGTTTACAGAGTGTAGGTGCAGATGCAGAGGGTGCATGTGTATAGGGTGAAGATGGAGAGGATGCACGTGAACAGGGTGAAGATGCACAGGGTTCAGGTTCACAGAGTGTAGGTGCAGATGCAGATGGTGCAGGTGAACAGGGTGTAGGTGCAGATTCAGAGGGTGCACGTGCACAGCGTGTAGGTGCACTAAGTGCAGGTGCACAGAGTATAATTGCAGATACAGAGGGTGCAGATGCACAGAGTGAAGGTGCACTGGGTGCAGGTGCACAGAATGTAGGTGCAGAGGAAGAGGATGCAGGTGCACAGAGTGTACGTGCAGATTCAGAGGGTGCACGTGGACAGAGTGTAGGTGCACAGTGTGCAGGTGCACAGAGTGTAGTTGCAGATGCAGAGGGAACAGGTGCACAGAGTGTAGGTGCAGATGCAGATGTGCAGGTGCATAGAGTGTAGGTGCAGATGCAGAGGGTGCACGTGCACAAAGTGGAGGTCCAGATGCAGAGGGTGCATGTGTACAGGGTTTAGGTGAACACAGTGCAGGTGCACAGAGTGTAGGTGCAGATGCAGAGGGTGCACGTGCACAGAGTATAGGAGCAGTTGCAGAGGGTGCAGGTGCACAGAGTGTAGGTGAAGATGCAGAGGGTGAAGGTGCACAGAGAGTAGGTGCAGATGCAGAGGGTGCACGTGCACAGAGTGTAGGGGAAGATGCAGAGGGTGCACGTGCACAGAGTGGAGGTGCAGAGGCAGAGGTTGCATGTGCACAGGTTTAGGTGCACATGGTCCAGGTGCACAGAGTGTAGGTACAGATGAAGAAGTTGCACGTGCACAGAGTGTAGGTGCAGTGGCAGAGGGTGCAGGTGCACAGAGTGTAGTTGCAGATGCAGAGGCTGCAGGTGCATAGAGTGTAGTTGCAAAGGGGGCAGGTGCACAGAGTGTAGATACAGATGCAGAGGGTGCAAGTGCACAGGGGATAAGTGCACATGCAGAGGCTGCACGTGTACAGAGTTTAGGTGCACATGGTTAAGGTGCACAGAGTGTAGGTGCAGATGCAGAGGGTGCACACGCACAAGGTATAGGTGCACATGGTGCAGGTGCACAGAGTGTAGGTGCAGATGCAGAGGGTGCAGAAAAACAGAGTCTGGGTGCACAATCAGAGGGTGCACGTGCACAGAGTGTAGGTGCATAAGGTCCAGGTGCAGAGAGGGTAGGTGCAGAAGCAGAGGGTACATGTGCACAGAGTTTAGGTGAACAGGGTGCAAGTTCCCAGAGTGTAGGTGCAGATGTACAGGGTTCAGGTGCACAGAATGTAGGTGCAGATGCAGAGGGTGCAGGTGTACAGGGTGGAGATGGAGAGGGAGCACGTGCACAGGGTGTAGATGAACAGGGTGCAGGTGACAGAGTGTAGGTGCCGATGCAGGTGGTGCAGGTGAACAGGGTGTAGGTTCAGATGCAGAGGATACAGGTACACAGGGTGTAGGTGCAGAGGATGCATGTGCACATAGTGAAACTGCAGATGCAGACGGTGCAGGTGCACAGAGTTTAGGTGCACAGGGTGCAGGTGCAGAGCCAGAGGGTGCTCGTGCAATGAGTGTTGGTGCAGTTGCAGGAGGTGCAGGTTCACAGAGTGTAGGTACACAGGGTGCAGGTGCACAGAGTGTAGGTGCAGATGCAGAGGGTGCACGTGCACAGAGTGTAGGTGCAGTTGCAGAGGGTGCAGGGTCAGAGGGTGTAGGTGCATGTGCACAGAGTGTAGGTGTACAGGGTGCAGGTGCACAGAATGTAGGTGCAGATGCAGAGGGTGCAGGTGAATAGAGTGTAGGTGCCCAGGGTTCATGTGCACAGATTGTAAGTGCACATGCAGAGGTTGCAGTGGCACAGAGTGTAGGTGCAGATGAAGATGGGGCACGTGCACAGAGTGTAGGTGCAGACGCACAGGGTGCAGGTGCAGAGGGTGTAGGTTCAGATGCAGAGGGTGCACATGCACAGAGTGTAGGTGCACAAGGTGCAGGTGCAGAGAGTATAGGTGCAGAAGCAGAGGGTGCACGTGCACAGAGTTTAGGTGCACAGGTCTCCCGGGCACAGAGTGTAGGTGCAGATGCAGAGGGTGCAGGTGCACAGAGTGTAGGTGCAGATTTAGAGATTGTACGTGCACAGAGTGTAGGTGAAGATGCAGAGGGGGCAGGTGCACAGAGTATGGGTGTTGATACAGAGGGTGCACCAGCACAGAGTGTAGGTGCACAAGGTGCAGGTGTACACAGTGTAGGTACAGATACAGATGGTGCAGGTGAACAGGGTATAGGTTCACATGCAGAGGGTGCACGTGCATAGAGTTTAGGTGCACAGGGTACAGGTGCACAGAGTGTAGCTGTAGATGCAGAGGGTGCAGTTCCACAGAGTGAAGGTGCAGAGGCAGAGGGTGCAGTTGCACAGAGTCTAGGTGAACAATCAGAGGGTGCACGTGCACAGAGTTTAGGTGCTCAGGGTGCAGGTGCACAGAGTGTAGGTGCAGATGCAGAGGGTGCACGTGCACAGAATGGAGGTGCAGATGCAGAGGGTGAATGTGCACAGGGTTTAGGTGCAAATGGTACAGGTGCAGAGTGTAGGTGCAGATGCAGAGGGTGCACGTGCACAGAGTGTAGGTGCAGATGCAGAGGGTGCAGGTGCACAGAGAGTAGGTGCAGATGCAGAGGGTGCACGTGCACAGAGTGTAGGTGCAGATGCAGAGGGTGCATGTGAACAGAGTGGAGGTGCAGATGCAGAGGTTGCATGTGCACAGGGTATAGGTGCACATGGTGGAGGTGCACAGAGTGTAGGTGCAGATGGAGAGGGTGCACGTGTAGAGAGTGTAGGTGCAGTTGCAAAGGGTGCAGGTGCACAGAGTGTGGGTGCAGATGCAGAGGGTGCAGGTGCACAGAGTGTAGGGGCAGATGCAGAGGATGCAGGTGCACAGAGTGTAGGTGCAGATGCAGAGGGTGCATGGGTACAGAGTGTAGGTGCACAGGGTGCAGGTGCACAGAGTGTAGTTGCAAATGCAGAGGGTGCACGTGCACAGAGTGTAGTTGCAGATGCAGAGGGTACAGGTTCACAGAGTGTAGGTGCAGATGTATAACGTGCAGGGGCCCAGAGTGTAGGTGAAGATGCATAGGATGCACGTGCACACAGTGTAGGTGCACAGGGTGCAGTTGCACAGAATGTAGGTGAAGATGCAGAGGGTGCAGTTTCACAGAGTCAAGGTGCACAATCAGAGGGTGCTCGCGCACAGAGTTTAGGTGCTCAGGGTGCAGGGTCACAGAGTGCAGGTGCAGATGCATACGGTGCACGTGCACAGAGTGTAGGTGCAAATGAGAGGGTGCACGTGTACAGAGTGTAGGTGCACAAGGTGCAGGTGCACAGAGTGTAGGTGCAGATGCAGAGGGTGCACATGCACAAGGTATAGGAACACACGGTGCAGGTGCACAGAGTGTAGGAGCAGATGCAGAGGGTACACGTGCACAGAGTGTTGGTGCAGATGCAGATGGTGTACGTGCACAGGTTATAGGTGCACACGGTGCAGGTGCACAGAGGGCATGTGCAGTTGCAGAGGGTGCACATGCAGAGAGTGTAGGTACAGTTGCAGAGGGTGCAGGTGCACAGAGTGTGGGTGCTGATGCAGAGGGTGCAGGTGCACAGAGTGTGGGTGCTGATGCAGAGGGTGCAGGTGCACAGAGTGTAGGTGCAGATGCAGAGGGTTCAGGTGCACAGAGTGTAGGTGCAGATGCAGAAGGTGCAGGTGCACAGAGTGTAGGTGCAGATGCAGAGGGTGCAGGTTCACAGAGTTAGGTGCAGATGCAGAGGTTGCACTTGTGTAGAGTGTAGGTGCAGATGCATAGGTTGCACGTGCACACAGTGTAGGTGCACAGGGTGCCGTTGCACAGAGTGTAGGTGCAGATGCAGATGGTGCAGAAGAACAGAGTCTGGGTGCACAATCAGAGGGTGCACGTGCACAGAGTGTAGGTGCACAAGGTCCTGTTGCAGAGAGTGTAGGTGCAGAAGCAGAGGGTGCATGTGCACAGAGTTTAGGTGTACAGGGTGCACGTGCACAGAGTGTAGGTGCAGGTGTAGAGGGTTCAGGTGCACAGAATGTAGGTGCAGATGCAGAGGGTGCAGCTGTACAGGGAGGAGATGGAGAGGCAGTACGTGCACAGGGTGTAGATGAACAGGGTGCAAGTGACAAGGTGTAGGTGCCGATGCCGATGGTGGAGGTGAACAGGGTGTAGGTTCAGATGCAGAGGTTACAGGTACACAGGGTGTAGGTGCAGAGGATGCATGTGCACATAGTGAAAGTGCAGATGCAGAGGGTGCAGGTGCACAGAGTTTAGGTGCACAGGGTGCAGGAGCAGAGCCAGAGGGTGCACGTGCAAAGAGTGTTGGTGCAGTTGCAGGGGGTGCAGGTTCACAGAGTGTAGGTGCACAGGGTGCAGGTGCACAGAGTGTAGGTGCAGATGCAGAAGGTGCACGTGCACAGAGTGTAGGTGCAGTTGCAGAGTGTGAAGGTGCAGAGGGTGTAGGTGCAGATGCAGGGGGTGCACGTGCACAGAGTGTGGGTGTACAGGGTGCAGGTGCACAGAATGTAGGGGCAGATGCAGTGGGTGCAGGTGCACAGAGTGTAGGTGCAGGTTTAGAGGGTGCATGTGCACAGGGTGTAGGTGCAGATGTAGAGGGTGCAGGTGCACAGGCTGTGGGTTTAGAGGGTGCAGGAGCACAGAGTGTAGGTGCAGATGCAGAGGGTGCATGTGTGCAGTTTGTGTTTGTACAGTGTTCAGGTGCACAGAGTGTAGGTGCAGATGAAGAGAGTGCAGGTTCACAGAGTTTAGGTGCAGATGCAGAGTGTGCAAGTGCACAGAGTGTAGGTGCAGATTCATATGGTTCACGTGCAGAGAGTTAAGTTGCACAGGGTGCAGTTGCCAGAGTGTAGGTGCAGATGCAGAGGGTCCACGTGCACAGAGTGTAGGTATTGTTGCAAAGGGTGCAGGTGCACAGATTGTAGGTGCATATGCACGGGGTGCACGAGCACAGAATGTAGGTGCACAGTGCGCAGGTGCACAGAGTGTAGGTGCAGATGCAGAGGGTGCACATGCACAGAGTTCAGGTGCACAGGGTGCAGGTGCAAAGAGTGTAGGTGCAGTTGGAGAGGGTGCAGATGCACAGAGTGTAGGTGTAGTTTCAGAGGGTGCACGGGCACAGTGTACGTCCACAGGGTGCAGGTGCACAGAGTGTAGGTGCAAATGCAGAGGGTGCACGTGCACAGAGTGTAGCTGCAGTTGCAGAGGGTGAAGGTGCACAGAGTGCACGTGTAGATGCAGAGGGTTCACGTGTACAGAGTGTAGGTGAAAATTGTGGAGGTGCTCAGAGTGTAGGTGCAGATTGCAGAGGGTGCATGTGCACAGAGTGTAGGTGCAGTTTCAGAGGGTGCAGGTGCACAGAGTGGACGTGCAGATGCAGAGAGTGCACGTGTACAGAGTGAAGGTGCACACGGTGGAAGTGCACAGAGTTTAGTTGCAGTTGCAGAGGGTGCACGTGTACAGAGTGTAGGTGCAATTGCAGAGGGTGCAGGTGCACAGAGTGTAGGTTCAGATGCAGAGGGTGCAGTTGCACAGAGTGCAGTTGCAGATGCAGAGGGTGCAGGAGCACAGAGTGTAGGTGCAGATGTAGAGGGTGAAGGTGCACAGAGCGTAGGTGCACATGCAGAAGGTGCACGTGCACAGAGTATTTTTGTACAGGGTACAGGTGCACAGAGTGTAGGTTCAGATGCAGAGGGTGCACGTGCACAAAGTGTAGGTGCAGTTGCAGAGGGTGCAGATTCACAGAGTGTAGGTGAAGATTCAGAGGGTGCACATGTACAGAGGGTAGCTGCACAGGGTGCAGGTGCACGGAGTGTAGGTGAAGATGCCGAGGGTGCACGTGCACAGAGTTTAGGTGTACAGGGTGCAGGTGCAAAGGGTGTAGGTGCAGATGCAGAGGTTGCAGGTGCACAGAGTGTAGGTGCAGATGCAGAGGGTGCACATGCATAGAATTTAGGTGCACATGGTACATGTGCACAGAGTGTAGGTGCAGATGCAGAGGGTGGAGGTGCACAGAGGATGCAGAGGGTGGAGGTGCACAGAGTGTAGGTGCAGATGCAGAGGGTGCAGGTACACAGAGTGTAGGTGCAGATGCAGAGGAGGCAGGTGCACAGAGTGTAGGTGCAGAAGCAGAGGGTGCAGGTGCACCAAGTGTACATGCAGATGCAGAAGGTGCACGTGCACAGAGCGTAGGTGCAGAGGCAGAGGGTGCAGGTTCACAAACAGTAGGTGCAGAGGCAGAGGGTGCACGTGCACAGAGTGTAGGTGCAGATGCACAGGGTGCACGTGCACAGAGTGGAGGGCAGATGCAGACGGTGCACGTGTACAGCGTGTAGGTGCACAGGGTGCAGGTGCACAGAGTGTAGTCGCAAATGCAGAGGGTGCAGGTGCACAGAGTGTAGGTGCTGTTGAAGAGGGTGCAGTTGCACAGAGTGTAGGTGCAGATGCAGAGGGTGCACGTGCACAGAGTGTAGGTGCAGTTGCAGAGGGTGCACGTGCACAGAGTGTAGGTGCAACGGGTGCAAGTGCACAGAGTTTAGAAGCAGATGCAGAATGTGCAGCTTCACAGAGTCTAGGTGCACATGCAGAGGGTGCACGTGCATAGTGTTTAGTTGCACACGGTGAAGGTGCACAGAGTGTAGGTGTAGATGTAGAGGGTGCACGTGCATATTGTTTAGGTGCACACGGTGCAGGTGCACAGAGTGTAGGTGTAGATGTAGAGGGTGCACGTGCACACAGTGGAGGTGCAGATGCCGGGGGTGCATGTGCACATGGTTTAGGTGACCACGGTGCAGGTGCTTAGAGTGTAGGTGCAGATGCAGAGGGTGCACTTGCACAGAGTGTAGGTGCAGATGCAGAGGGTGCACGTTCACAGAGTTGAGGTGCAGATGCAGAGGTTGCATGTGCACAGGGTGTAGTTGCACATGGTGGAGGTACACAGAGTGTAGGTGCAGATGCAGAGTTTGCACGTGCAGAAAGTATAGGTGCAGTTGCCGAGGGTGCAGGTGCACTGAGTGTGGGTGCAGATGCAGAGGTTACTGGTGCACAGATTGTAGGTGCAGATGCAGAGGGTGAAGGTCCACAGAGTGTAGGTGCACAGGGTGCAAGTGCACAGAGGTTAGAAGCATATGAAAAAGGTGCAGCTTCACAGAGTCTAGGTGCACATGCAGAGGGTACAAGTGCACTGAGTTTAGGTGCACATCATGCAGGTGCACAGAGTGCAGTTGCAGATGCAGAGGGTACAGGTGCACAGAGTGTAGGTGCAGATGGAGAGGGTGCAGGTGCACAGAGTTTGGGTGCAGATGGAGAGGGAGCAGGTGCACAGAGTGTCGGTGCAGATGCAGTGGGTGCAGGTGCACAGAGTGTAGGGGCAGATGCAGAGGGTGCAGGTGCACCGAGTGTAGGTGCAGATGCAGAGGGTGCACGTGCACAGAGTGTAGGTACAGTTGCAGAAGGTGCAGGTGCACACAGTGTAGGTGCACAGGGTTAAAGTCCACAGAGTTTAGAAGCAGATGCAGAATGTGCAGCTTCACAGAGTCTACGTGCATATGCAGAGGGTGCACGTGCATTGAGTTTAGGTGCACATGGTGTAGGTGCACAGAGTGTATTTGCAGATGCAGAGGGTACAGGTACACAGAGTGTAGGTGCAGATGCAGAGGGTGCAGTTGCACAGAGTGTGGGTGCAGATGGAGAGGGAGCAGGTGCACAGAGTGTAGGTGCAGATGCAGTGGGTGCAGGTGCACAGAGTGTAGGGGCAGATGAAGAGGGTGCTGGTGCAGAGAGTGTAGGTGCAGATGCAGAGCTTGCAGGTGCACAGAGTGTAGGTGCAGATGTATAGGTTGCACGTGCACACAGTGTGGGTGCACAAGGTCCAGTTGCACAGAGTGTAGATGCAGATGCAGAGGGTGCACGTGTACAGAGTGTAGGTGCAGTTGCAGAGGGTTCAGGCGCACAGAGTGTAGGTGCAGATGCAGAGTGTGCAAGTGCACAGAGTGTAGGTGCAGTTGCAGAGGGTGCAGGTGAACAGAGTGTAGATTCAAATGCACAGGGTGCACGTGCACAGAGTGTACGTGCAGTTGCAGAGGGTTCAGGCGCACAGAGTGTAGGTGCAGATGCAGAGTGTGCACATGCACAGAGTGTAGGTGCAGTTGCAGAGGGTGCAGGTGCACAGAGTGTAGGTGCAGATGCAGAGCTTGCAGGTGCACAGAGTGTAGGTGCAGATGCATAGGATGCACGTGCACACAGTGTAGGTGCACAGGGTCCAGTTGCAGAGAGTGTAGGTAAAGATACAGAGGGTGCAGTTGCACAGAGTCTGGGTGCACAATCAGAGGGGGCACGTACACAGAGTTTAGGTGCACAAGGTGCAGTTGCCCAGAGTGTAGGTGCAGATCCATAGGGTCCACGAGCACAGAGTGTAGGTGTAGATGCAGAGGGTGCACATGTACAGAGTGTAGGTGCACTTGGGGCAGGTGCACAGAGTGTAGTTGCAAATGCAGAGGGTGCATGCGCACAGAGTGTGGGTGCAGTTGCAGAAGGTCCAGTTGCACAGAGTGCAGGTGCAGATGCAGAGGGTGCAGGTGCACAGAGTGTAGGTGCATAGGGTGCAAGTGCACAGAGTTTGAAGCAGATGATTAAGGAGCAGCTTCACAGAGTCTAGGTGCACATGCAGAGGGTGCACATGCATACAGTTTAGGTGCACATGGTTCAGGTGCACAGAGTGGAGGTGCAGATACAGAGGGTGCAGGTGCACAGAGAGTAGGTGCAGATGCATAGGGTGCACGTGCACGGAGTGTAAGTGCAGATGCAGAGGACAGGTGCACAGAGTGTAGGTGCAGAAGCAGAGGGTGCACGTGCACAGAGTGTAGGTACAGTTGCAAAGTGTGTAGGTGCACAGAGTGTAGGTGCACAGGGTGCAAGTGCACAGAGATTAGAAGCAGATCCAGAAGGTGCAACTTCACAGAGTCTAGGTGCACATGCTGAAGGTATACGTGCATAGAGTTTAGGTGCACATGGTGCAGGCGCACAGAGTGTAGGTGCAGATGCAGAGGGAGCATGTGCACAGAGTGGAGGTGCAGATGCAGAGGGTGCATGTGCACAGAGTGTAGGTGCAGATGCAGAAGGTGTACGTGCACAGAGTGCAGGTGCAGATGCAAAGGTTGCATGTGCACAGGTTTAGGGGCACATGGTGCAGGTGCACAGAGTTTAGGTGCAGATACAGAGGGTGCACGTGAACAGAGTGTAGGTGCAGATGTAAAGGGTGCAGGGGCATAGAGTGTAGGTGCAGATGCAGAGGGTGCAGGATCACGGAGTGTACGTGCATATGCAGAGGGTGCACATGCACAGAGTTGAGGTGCTTATGTAGAGGTTGCATGTGCACAGAATATAGGTGCACATGGTGCAGGTGCACAGAGTGTAGGTGCAGATGCAGAGGGTTCAGGTGTACAGAGTGTATTTGCAGATGCAGAGGGTGCACGTGCACAGAGTTTAGGTGTAGTTGCAGAGGGTGCAGGAGCACAGAGTGTAGGTGCAGATGCAGATGGTGCATGGGTACAGAGTGTAGGTGTATAGGGTGCAGGTGCACAGAGTGTAATTGCAAATGCAGAGGGTGCACGTGCACAGAGTGTAGTTGCAGATGCAGAAGGTACAGGTGCACACAGTGTAGGTTCAGATGCAGATTCTGTAAGAACACAGAGTGCAGGTGCAGATGCAGAGGGTGCAGGTGCACAGAGTGTAGGTACAAATGCAGAGGGTGCAGGTGCACAGAGTTTAGGTGCAGATAAAAGGGTGCATGTGCACAGAGTGTAGGTGCAGTTGCAGAGTGTGCAGGTGCACAGACTGTAGGTGCATAGGCAAGGGGTCCACGTTTAAAGAGTGTAGGTGCACAGGGTGCAGGTGCACAGAGTGTAGTTGCAGACGCAGAGGGAACAGGTGCACAGAGTGTAGGTGCAGATGCAGAGGGTGCAGGTGCACAGAGTGGAGGTGCAGATGCAGAGGGTTCAGGTGCACAGAGTGTAGGTGCAGATGCAGAAGGTGCACGTGCACAGAGTGTAGGTGAACATGCACAGGTTGCACGTGCACACAGTGTAGGTGCACAGGGTGCAGTGGCACAGATGGTAGGTTCAGATGTAGAGTGTGCAGTTGCACAGAGTCTGGT
>PVKV010041278.1:0-11567 GCA_004027835.1 Alouatta palliata | reverse complement strand
TGTTCCTCAGGCTGTAGATGATGGGGTTGAGCATGGGGGTCACCACCCCATAGAAGAGGGAGATGAGTTTGTCTGCAAGGTCTTGCTTGTCTGCCCCCAGTGGGTCCTTAGACTTGGGCTTCCCATACATGAAGAGGATGGTCCCATAGAAGATGACCACGACTGTGAGGTGGGCAGAGCAGGTGGAGAAGGCCTTTTTCCTCCCCTCTGCTGAGGGGATCCTCAGGATGGTGGCAAGGATGAAGACATAGGAGAAAGAGATGAAAAGAACTGGGACCCCCAGGAAGATCACATTGGCCACTCCCATACTGATCACATTGACAGAGATATCAGCACAGGCCAACTTCAGGACAGCCAGAATCTCACAGGTGAAGTGGTTAATGATGTTGTCTCCACAGAAGGGCAGCCTCATTGCAAGGGATGTCTGCACCGTGGCAGTGAGGCTTCCAGCTACCCAGGAGCCAGCAGCCATGGGGACAGAAGTATCTGTGCTCATGATCACAGGGTACCTAAGGGAGTTGCAGATGGCCACATAGCGATCAAACGCCATCATGCTCAGGAGAACACACTTTGTGGCTCCCATGGCAAAGGACAGGAACATCTGCACTGCACAGGCTGAGAAGGAGATGGTTTTTCTGGGGGTCAGGAAGCTGTCAAGGATGAGGGGGACTGAGGAGGTTGTATAGCAGATGTCCAGGAAAGAGAGGTTCCCCAGGAAGAAGTACATGGGCGTGTGCAGGCGGGAGTCAAGGATGGTCACCAGGATGAGGACCCCGTTGCCCAGCAGGATCACCAGGTACATCAGCAGGATGAGCACGAAGAATGTCTTCTCTATCTTTGGATGGGCAGAGAGGCCCAGGAGGATGAACCCCATCACAGGGGAGGTTTGATTGGAACTGACCATGGTGTCTCTCTGTCACTTGCATAATCTCAGAGGGCCAGCTCCATGATTCCCTGATGCCTAAAGTGCCCAGACAGCCAGTGAGGAAATCCAGACTGGCTGAGCAATTGGAGGACAGCTCTGACAATTCAAAGCGTTGTCTATATTGCTCTAAATAAAATGCAGGAAATTTTGTCAAAATATATTTGGTGATATTTGGCCACCCCATAGAGAGGTTTAAAATGTCACCTGATAAGATTTAAATTTTCTCAATACATTTAAGGCAGACATCACACATTTACTTCATGTTACATGTGTGGATGATTCACTTTGTTTAATTTTAGCAAGAAATATTATATTCTATTTGTATGATTTTTTCCCTTGGGATCTAGGATTGGTAGAAAAAACTGGTGCTTCTCATCCTCAATTCCTGACCATTCTGTTCTGTGAGCACTTTTAAAAATTATTATTATTATTATTTGAGACAGAGTCTTACTCCATTACCTTGGCTGGAGTGCAACAGGGCAAATATAGCTCATTGCAGCCTCAACCTCCAGGGCTCAAGCAATCCTCCTGCCTCAGTCTCCCAGGTAGCTGGGACCACATGCGCATGCCACCACACCTGGCTAATTTTTAATTTTTTGTAGAGATGAGGTCTCACTTTGTTGCCCAAGCTGGTCTGAAATTCCCCGGGCTCAAGCCATCCTATTGCTTTGGCCTCCCAAAGTGCTGGGATTACAGGCGTGAGCCATGGAACCTGGCCTGTGAGCACTTTCAGATGCTCTCTGCCTCCTCTTTTCTAGCTCGCTCCCAAGATCATAGAACGCTGGGCTATTTGTCCACTTATGAATTCATTCACTCACTTGCCAGACTCTTCTGGGACACGTACTAACAGGACCAGCATTCACTAACCAATCAGTGCATGGGAATTGTGAAGTCCCTTTTCTTCTCTGCAACTTCATTTCCCGGATGCTTACTTTGGAATAGATTATTATCAGAGATATTCAATCCCAGAGACTAAATGATCTCATGAATTTCTCGTTCTTGGACTGCTGGACCACAGAGACATCCTTTTCTATGTCTTTCAAAATTCCCACAATGCCACTTGGTGAGCAGGTATGCCACTGGGGATAGAGCTGGGCCCACAAGAGTTTCTATATTCTTTTAAAAGTGCTTTCTTACCTTTTCAACAAATGTGTTGATTCAAATCACTTCTCTGGGATCTGGGAATAGTCCAGAAGCCAAAAATAGCCGATCGGGTCGGATAGCAGCAGCCAGATGAGTTAGTGCCTGAAATGGGTGGAATTTTTCTTGTCTTTGTTCTGTGTTTTGGTAAAGCCCACAAAAGACCATTCGTTGCTCATACAAAGCCACTTAAATCCCACTCTGCTATTGGGATTATTCTAGTCCCTGAAGTAATTTAAAGTTTAGAAATTCAAGTTACAAAGTCAAGAAACTTCTTATACATCTGGGATTAAGTCCCCATGATCCAATTATTCTGAAGTCTCTCCAGAAATACTTTCTTCCCTCTTTCCCTCTCTTCCTACCCATCCTGCTGGGCTATTGGAAAGCATTAGAGAGGAAGGATCATCCCGGTCCTCTCCAAATTAAAAAGAACCCCCAGTCAATGAGAACTCTCACCAAAGTCCATGATAGATCTTGGGGAATATGAAACCACACAGGAGAAATCCTTGTGGGTTAGTCCCCTTGGCCATTTACAAATTCAGAATTGAGGATCTCAGGTTTGGGTGAAAGCCAGTGACCTAGATCTCTTGTCTATATCTCACCAAATAGGTTCTGCTAGGCACCTCCGACCCAGACCAGGCCTTTAAAGGATCATAAGTGAATCTGGTCATGACTTCTACCAGAGAGTTTCAGAGGCAAGGCAGCTGTGGACTTGAAAAAGAGCAGCTGCTCACAGAAGTGGTGTCCTGTTGTGTGCGGCTGAGTCTTTTCCTGTGTGTAGGTGCGTGAGAATTCTATATCGGTGCATTTGTGAGAGCACTGCTGGTTTATCATGGGGATGTGGTAACCTCCACTTCTAAGATCCAAAACTGAGAACCATGACTGCCCAGGCAGCAGCCAGAAGCATCTTCAACATGGACCACTGTTTTCTGATACGCTATAGTTTCTTAATCACACTCCAGTTTTCCCTCTCCCATGTCATTCTAATACCAGCGATGGTAGGTGGCACATGTGATGAACTCTATTCCACAGATGTTCTTGGTATGCAAGAAGAGCCTGCCCAGTATCAGCAAAAACACTTGGGCAATCTTGCCCACCTCTTTCACAAATGAACATGCCTGCCTTACTCTAAAAATCCAAGAATCAAATACATCCACATTAATAGTCATAAGCCATTTTACTTGTGTTAAATGTTTTCCTTTTTGTGAGATATATTATACATACAAAAGAGCATAAAAAGCATATGTATAGCATTCAAGGAAAAAAAAAAAGATAATACACTTCCATGTCCCCCCTCCAACCAGGTTAAAAGTAGGATGTTCCAGAACCTTAGAAGCCCCTCTTATTTCCCTATCCAATTATATTTCCTTATTCCCTCCCTTCCAAGAGGTGACCACCATTTTGACTTCTGTGATAATAATTTTGTGGTAGGCAGAATCTTAATGATTCCCACATCATCACACAACTCCCTTCCTGTGGTGATCAAACACTAACCTAGGTACTGCTGAGGGATTTTGTCAATGTAACTAAAGTTCCAAATCAGTTGGCTTTAAGATTAGAAGATTATCCGGTGAGGTCTGACCTAATCAAGTGAGCCCTTTAAAAACAGTTTTCTTTGGTTAGTAGCAGAAAGAGAAGCCAGATTCAAAGTATGGGAAGGATTTCACATGCTGTTTCTTGATTATAAGTTGGAGGGAGCCGCAAACAAGAACCAGAGAGCTGTCACGAGGAGCTAAGCATGATCCCTGGCAATGGCTAGCCAGGAAACTGGGACCATAGTCTAAAAAACACAAGGAATTCAATTCTGCCACCGGTACCAATGAGCTTGAAAGCTGACTTTTTCTCAGAGCCCAGCTCAACTCACCCAGCCTTCTCACTTCCAGAACTGTGAGCTAATAATTAGATGTTGTTTTAACCTGCTGACGGTGGGGTGGTTTATTATGCAGAAAGAGAAAGCTAATTTGTATTCCCTTTACTTCCTTCGTAGTTTTACCTTCTACAATGTATTAGTGTACAATGTATTGTTCCATTTTGAAAAATGGAGTAACAATTGCAAACCTAGCTTTTTAAAACAATACATTTAGGGGGTACAAGTGAAGTTTTGTTACACAGATGTATTGAGTTGCGGTGAAGTCTGGGTTTTTAGCGTAAGCATTACCCAAAATAATGTACATTATGTCAATTAAGTAATTTCTCATCCCTCAGCCCCCCTCACCATCCCACACTTCCAAGTCTCCAGTGTCGATTAGTCTACACTTCGTGTCCATGTGGACACACTGGTATTTGACTTTCTGTTTCGGGGTTGTATAACTTAAGATACCGGCCATCCAACATGGCCAGTTCCATCCATGTTGCTGTAAAATTCCTTCTTTTCTATGTCCAGAGAGTACTCTATTGTGTATATAGAGGACATTTTCTTTATCCAATCATCTGCCTATGTATGCTTAGATTGATTCCATCTTTGCTATTGTGAATAATGCTGTGATAAATGTAAAAATGAATGAATATTTTTTACATAATTAATTCTTTTCCTTATGTACATACAACTACTGGGTATCTACATAAAGGAAAAGAATTATGCAATGGCAAAACCCCATTTTTAGTCTCTACTAAAAATACAAAAATTAGCCGGGCGTGGTGGCACATGCCTGTAATCTCAGCTACTTGGGAGGCTGAGGCAGGAAAATTACTTGAACCTGGGAAGCAGAGGTTGCAGTGAGTTGAGATCGCACCATTACACGCCAGCCTGGGCAACAAGAGCAAAATTCTGTCTCAAAAAAAAAATTAATTACGTAAAAAAGTAGATTGAATGGTAGTTCTATTTTTAGTTCTTTGGGAAATCTCAATACTATTTTCCCTTGAGGTTTTACTAACTTGCCTTCCCACCAGCAATATGTAAATGTTTCCCTTTTTTCACATCCTCACTAATGTCTGCTATTTTTTGACTTTTTAATAATAGTCATTCTGACTTTCAAACCTAGCTTTTGGATGAAAAGAAAATATTGCCACTATTTTGGGGAAGACTCACCCAAGAATCTAAGCTCTCAGTTTTAATAGTCCCTTCTGGGTAAGTCAGACAGTGCTGTAGTGTGGCCAGGTACCAGACAACTGGCAGAAGTATCATGAGAGAGAGTGGATTGTTTTATGTTTTCCGCTTCTAAGCTCTGACTATGGCCCTCTTCCCACTCTTGGGAACAGATCAAAGCAGAGTGCTCTCTGGAGTGGAATGAGTGTCCTCTGCTAACCCAGTCAGCAAGACATGGAGAGATAAAAGGGTATTTTATACATGCATAGCCAAGATAAGGCCAGTGCAGGAAAGAATGTGGGCCAGGCTGTGGGGGGCATTCTGTCCTCAAGTTAATCACCGTAGGCAGCAGGGGTCTACGAATGAGAGCCCTTGACATGCTTGTCTCTGGAGTCACACGGCTGCCTCTGGGCTGGCTGCCTTCTCTGCGGGGTGTACAACTGTCATGCCAGGATCTCCTTTACTGTCCTGGGGACTCCTTACACCTCTCTTATGTGTTGGAACTTCTGTTTCTTTTGTCAATTTCTTTCTATTTCTTGGTTTAATCTCTTATTTTGATAGAGCACATTCTTGAATAAGTTTCTTTTTTTTTTATTTTGAGACCGAATCTCACTCTTGTCACCCAAGCTGGAGTGCAGTGGCACAATATTGGCTCACTGCAACCTCCACCCCCTGGGTTCAAGTGATTCTCCTGCCTCAGCCTTCTGAGTAGCTGAGATTACAGGAACATGCCACCACAACCCAGCCAATTTTTGTATTTTTAGTAGAGATGGGGTTTTGCCATGTTGGCCAGGCTGGTCTCAAACTCCTGACCTCAGGTGATCCACTCACCTCGGCCTCCACAAGTGCATGAGCCACTGTACTCAGCCTTGAATAACTTCTTGAGAAAAAGTGTATTGTATATATATTTTTGAGATCTTATATGTCTGAACATATTTTTAGTTAACCTGTGTAAATGACCGATAATTTGGTGGGTGTATTAGCCAGGGTTCTCCAGAGGAATATTACTAATAGCGTATGTGTGTGTCAGAAGGAACCAGCTTATGTGATTGTGGAGGCTAACAAGTCACAAGATTTGTAGTCAGCAGGTTGGTGGCCCAGGAGAGCTGCTGAAAAAAATAATTTCCCAGCTCAAAGACAGGAGGAGTTCCCTCTTACTCATCCTTTTTTTCTGTTCAAGCCTTTCACTGATTGAATGAGGATTAGTACATTAGGGAGGACAATCTGCTTTACTCAGTCTATGCATTCAAAAGGTACTCCCTCACAGACATCTCCAGAACAGTGTTTGGCCAAATATCTGGGTACCCCATCACCCAGTCAAGTTAACACATAAAATTAATCAGTCATTCCAATAGTGTGTGGAACTCTAGGAACTTATTGGAAATCATCTTCCTTAGGAATTTGAAGGTAATTCTCGTATAATCAGAAGCCATTTTGATGATTGATCTTTTATGCTAATTGTTTTTTTACTCCATGAAAGAGTAAAGTACCCATGCTCTCGACTGTGGCTGTTGTCTGCCAGTCCAGAAAGCCACGATTTTACCCTCTACAGAGAATAAAACTTTTGTTGGGGTGGGCAAGAAATAGTTGACTAATGTCATGGAATGAATGAAGGAGTATAGGGACTCTGTTTCTTACACATTTGTCACCTAGTCTTCCTTTTTTAGCAGTACTTCCTACACCCCAGTCCTAGAGGTACTTGGTACAGTGAGTTTCTCTGTGCTACAAATCTAGTTGTTCCCTATTATTATGGTTTAAATGTCCCCTCAAAAACTCATGGTGAAATTTAATTCCCATGGTAACAGTGCTGAGAGCTGGAACCTACAAGAGGTGATTAGGCCAAGAGGGCTTAGCCTTCATGAATGAATTAATGCCACTATTGCAGGAGGGAGTTCTTACAGGAGTTTGGCCTCCTCTCTCTCCTTGTTTTATGTTCTTACTTGCTGTTTCACCTTCTGCCATGGGATGATGCAACACAAAGACCTTCACTAGATGCCAGTGCCATGCTCTTGGACTTCACAGACTCCGTAACTGGGAGCCAAATAAACTTCTATTGTTTATAAATTACCCAGTCTCAGATATTCTGTTAAAGCAGCAGAAAAAGGAGTAAGACACCTAGCTTTCCAAGTTTCTGGCTTGGGATTTGGCTCTGTCAGATCGGCTACGGCAATTATCACTAGTTAGTCTGCTTCCTAACTTTCACAGTGTTGTCACTGTTGATATCTTACTTCTCCTTAACCTTGTGGAGTTTATTAGAAAGCAAGAAAGACTATAGTTTTCATGGCTTTTAGGAGGAATGAAATTAGATGCATGTGTTCAGTCATCCTTTATGCCTCAGTCTTGATTCCATAAAATTTCTAACATCCTATTTACTTTTGTAATTGTTCATTGCTTATTTATCTCCTGTTAGAGTGTAAGTTTCACAGGCATAAGTTTTTTTTCCTGTATTGTCCACAGATGTGTCCTTAGTATAAAAATAGGGCCTTACTTACAATTGACTCTCATGCAAAAGGTGTCAGGAGCCATGAGCTCATAACACCACACAAAAAAACAACAACAAAAAAAAAAACAAAAACAAAAACAAAATAGCTCATAACACCACACAAAAAAATATAGATGATGAATAAATGAATGAATAAATGTGTGGCCTACCTCATTTTCTTCTGATTTTATCCCATGTTTTCTCTTTTAAAAAAAATTATTTTATTCTTATCCTATCTTTTTGAACTTCTATTTTTGTAAACATGGTAAATGTTCATAACATATTGGTATAGCAGAATACCTATATACTTTATAAATCAATAAACAAATACAGTTTGAATTATAAGGAAGCATGATATTAAAAATCTTGGAGATCATGGGCCCCAGGTATGTAGCTTTTGACTATGACTCCATCCTTCCAAATATTTAACAAACCTCTTTTTTCTAAGTGGCTCTTAAATATTGGAAACATCTATTTTAAGCAGAGTAGGCCTGCAGGATTCAGGGCTTTAGACCCCATTTAGAGGCAATCTGCCAGCTTCCTTCTTGTCTACATCATATGCCCTTCTTTGCCAAAGTCCCCTGGTGAGCAGGGGCCTGTGACTGCCCTCACCCTGATTTGGGAAAGTCATTCCCAAGCTGCAAGATGCCCTGAGGTTCCAAGTCTGGAAACTTTCTTTTCAGCCTTGAATTTATCTTGCAACTCTTCAACTGTTATGATCAGCCCCGGTACTCCCAGGCACACACCACTGGACAACCTGATTGAATTCTTCTCTTTACAGAAGCTGTGCTCAGTGTTAACTCCTGACATCATTATATGTGTATAACTTCAAGCCACCTCCAAACATTTCTGGAATGAGGAGACAGTACATGGAAGAAGGAGATACAGGTATAAAATCATGGAGGTTAGGTAAAAAATCCATCACTCTTAATTTGAATTATATGTATGTATGAATTATGTATTTGATATAAATCTAATATATATTTATATATCATACATACATATCATTCAATTATATATATGTGTGTGTATATATATATATATATTTTTTCATAGTTCTTTCCACTGAAACATTTAGAAACCATGGGAAATTCAGTAGTAACCCTAGCACGGAGATTGTGACTTCTAAATACCATTCCCCATTAAAGGAAAAAAAGAGCTCCTTAGACAAAGTAGTTGTTTCAGGTCTAGGAAGGAAGTGTGAATATTCAGCATATGGTATCTTGACATACTAGATGGCAGGAAGTCATCAAAGATACTAGCGTCACGTAAAAGGTGTCAGGAGCCACAAGCTCATAACACCACACGCACACACACAAAACCTAAGTAACTAGATCTAATTACCAATTTATGGGAAACACAAAGACACCACAGAACTGCAATCAGCAAAATCAGACTGTAGTAAACTTTATACTTTCCCATTATGGGAAACTATTCCTTCCAAAAAAAAAAATCTAGCCTAAAAGCAGGGTGGTGGTGGGAGGAACAGAGGCAGAGGGTAAGATAGAAAAATGGAGGGGGAAATACAGACTGAAAGAGGCTGTATTAGTCCATTCTCACACTGCTAGTAAAGACATACCTGAGACTGCGTAATTTATAAAGGAAAGAGGTTTAATTGACTCACAGTTCAGCATGGCTTAGGAGGCTTCAGGAAACTTACAATCATGGCAGAAGCGGAAGCAAACATG
The DNA here is from genome assembly GCA_004027835.1 of Alouatta palliata. NCBI lineage: Eukaryota > Metazoa > Chordata > Mammalia > Primates > Atelidae > Alouatta > Alouatta palliata. The sequence continues at coordinate 2,307 of PVKV010041278.1, read as the reverse complement.
TTCTTCTTCACATGGCAGCAACAAGGAGAAGTGTCAAGCAAAAGAGGGGAAAGGCCCTTATAAAACCATCAGATTTCATGAGAACTCATTCACTATCATGAGAACAGCATGAGGGTAACCAGTCCCATGATTATTAAATTACCTCCAACTATGTCCCTCTCATGACATCCCACAACACGTGGAGATTACAGGAACTACAATTCAAAATGAGATGTGGGTGGGGACACAGCCAAACCATATCAGAGACAAATCACAATGTATGCTGTTATTTGGATCCTGGTTCAATTTAAAAATTAAATAATTTATAGGACACTTCTGGGAATATAAATGTTGGATAATTGTGATATCAAGGAATTACTGAGTTTTAGGTAATTTATGTGTTAGATATTAAATGGGACTTTATATTTTCACAAGAGTACTAATCTTTTTTGGATATAAATACTAAAATCTTTCAAGATGGAATGCTATTATCATTTGGGATTTTTTTTTTAGAGTAATTAAGAGAGGGAGGAATAATCCACAGAGCTACAGAAGAACAAGACTGGCCATAAGCAGCACAGAAAGACAAATTTTGCATGTTCTCACTTATTTGTGGAAGCGAAATGTTAAAACAATTGAACCCATGGAGATGGAGAGTAGAATGATAGTTGTTGGAGGCTGGGAATGGTGGTGAGTGGGTAGGGGGAAGAGAGGGCTTATGGGTACAAAAATAGAATAAATAAGATCTAGTATCTGATAGCACAGCAGGGTGACTATAGTAACAATTTAACTGTACATTTTAAAATAACTAAAAGAGTATAATTGGATTGTTTGTAACACAAAGGATAAATGCTCGAGGTGATGGAAACCCCATTTATCCTGATGTGATTATTACACATTGCATGACTGTATCGAAACATCCCATATACTCCATAAATATACATACCTGCTATGTACCCAGGAAAATTTTAAAAATTAAAGATTACACACACACACACACACACACACACACACACACACACATATGATCTGGAAGATGAATACCTAAGTTTTATTCTTTCTACAGGATTAAGTTTTCCCATAAAATAAAAGAAAAAAAATCTCCAATACCTAGCCTAAGTATTGCAGCCTTTATTTCTGTTTCATGTAGGTCTGGTCCTCTTTGCACATTTGCTTTATCATCTGTCTCTCTGCAGAACAGCTTTTTCAATTAGTTGTAAACACCACTGCATTCGGACCAGCCCAGAACAGCTTTTTCTTCCTTGCTAGATACAGGGCCACATTTATCGCAGCTTTACATGGTCTCTCAGTTCAAGAGCCTTGGGCCAACTGAGGTGACTCTATGTCCAAATTCCAAATGCCTTGGAGAGAAAATATGACTAGCCCAGTTTGGGTCAACTCTCCAATTATCTGTAGCCAAAGGAGAGAGCATGACTGTCCTCTCAGTAGGGGCTAAGGGAAGACACATTCTGCTTCAGGCAGAACATTCCAGCTAATGTGCTATAGGCTACAGATGTGCCAAGCTCAGAGTCTTCTTGGGATTACTAAGCAGAACCTGCAGTGACCTAAGCCCCCAGGTGAATTGCCTTCAGCCATGAATAGATTCATCCACTCACCCCAGGGTGCCATACACATCCCATTATTTTCTGTGTGCTCCATGGTAAGACAAAGATTGGGAAACACTGTGCTAGGGAGGTGGGCAGGGTCGTGAAGTTCTGTCCCATGGTGTCTTCAGTGCCTCCTTTCAAGAGTAGGATCTTGGCTTTACATTTTTGTAACACAAAGGTGCACTAGGGTGTTTTTCCCAAAACAGAGAAACCACCTGCTCACAAAGGTTGAATTCAGACTTGAACAGTGGAGAAACAAAAAAATCATTCCTTGTGTAACCAGCAGCATCCTGCTTCCATCCCCTCAAGCCACACTCCCCCTGTGTTCTAGGTTTCAACATTTTCATTGGGTTCAATCACAGGTAAAGTGCTCTATTACATGAGTATTTTGATTTTCTGGTAATCACTCTTCACATGTCTCTTCTTTGGAAAACATTCTCTTCTGAGATTTGTGGGTGAAAGCAGCCAAGAAGCAAAGAGTTACATGGACATCTGTTCCCCCAAACATCATTGGGCAAGGCATTTCTGAAATACCAGGTTCCTCACAGCAGCCTTCACGTCCTTGTTCCTCAGGCTGTAGATGATGGGGTTGAGCATGGGGGTCACCACCCCATAGAAGAGGGAGATGAGTTTGTCTGCAAGGTCTTGCTTGTCTGCCCCCAGTGGGTCCTTAGACTTGGGCTTCCCATACATGAAGAGGATGGTCCCATAGAAGATGACC
>PVKV010041277.1:0-11577 GCA_004027835.1 Alouatta palliata | reverse complement strand
GCCGGGTGTGGTGGTGCGCACCAGTTATCCCAGCTACTTGGGAGGCTGAGGCAGGAGAATGGCTTAAACCTGGGAGACGGAGGTTGTGGCGAGCCGAGAGCATGCCATTGCACTCCAGCCTGGGCGACAGAGCGAGACTCTGTCCCAAAAAAAAAAGCAATGTCAGATAATTATTACAGATGTAAGAAAAGGGCTTATGAATGTAGCAAAATATTATACATTCATTAATATTATAATTTTAAAACTATCTTACGTTCCTGGAAAAATAATATATTTTTTAACTCATTGCTGGATTTTATTTGTTAATATTTAAATGTTCCATCCTTCTCCGTGTAAGATTGAAATGATCTGTTCTTTAAATGGTAGAATTTGACTGTAAAGCATCTGGGTCTATAATTGATTTTTAGCTATAGATTTTATTTCTTAACCATTACAGAATGATTAAGATATTCAATTCCTTTCTAAGTTACTTTTGATGAGCTGCATTGTTTTGGCATTTATCCATGTCATCTAAGATTTCAAATGTATTAGCATGAAATTATTTATTTTATTTTATTTTATTTTTTTATTTTATTTTATATTCTTTGAGACAGAGTCACCCAGGTTGGAGTGCAGTGGCACAATCTTGGCTTACTGCAATCTCCACCTCCTGGGTTCAAGTGATTCTCCTGACTCAGCTTCCTAAGTAGCTGGGACTACAGGTGCCTACCACCACGCCTGGCTAATTTTTGTATTTTTAGTAGAGACGGGGTTTCACCTTGTTGGCCAGGCTGACCTTGAACTCCTGACCTTGGGTGATACCCCTGCCTTGGCCTCCCAAAGTGCTGGGCTTACAGGCATAAGCCACCACACCTGGCCTTTATATCATATTTTAAATCTCTGCCGCATTTATTGTCATAGCCCTCTTTCATCATTAACATTATTTATTTGTGCTTTCTTCCTTGTTTCCTTGATTAATCTTGCCAGAGTTTGGGCTATTTTAATAGTATTTTAAGGAACCACTATTTAGCCTTACGATCTTTCTGTTGTATGATTGTTACATATTTTGTAAATTTTCCCCACATTTATTATTTCCTTTCTTCTTGTTTTACTCTACTTTTTTTTTAAACTTCTTAATTTAGATGTTTAGCTCATTTAATCTGAGCTTCTCTTCTTCTCTTAGGTAAGCATTTAAGACAGTAAATGTCCTTCAAAATTTTGTTTTTGCCATTCTAAAAGTTTTTATGTGTGTTGCGTTTGTTATGGCTCAGTCTTAAGTTTTTTTTTTTTTTTGGAGACGGAGTTTCGCTTTTGTTACCCAAGCTGGAGTGCAATGGCGCGACCTCGGCTCACCGCAACCTCCGCCTCCTGGGTTCAAGCAATTCTCCTGCCTCAGCCTCCCAAGTAGCTGGGACTACAGGCACGTGCCACCATGCCCAACTAATTTTTGTATTTTTAGTAGAGAGGGGGTTTCACCATGTTGACCAGGATGGTCTCGATCTCTTGACCTCGTGATCCACCCGACTCGGCCTCCCAAAGTGCTGGGATTACAGGTGTGAGCCACCGCGCCCGGCCAGTCTTAAGTTTTAAGAATGTTCACTGTGGAAGCTTTCTTCACCTCTGAGCTGTGTAGAAGTGAGTTTTTTGATATCCTTTATGTGCTGGAGATTTTTCTTGGCATGTTTTTTCATGGATTTAATTGTACTGTTGCCAGATGTGATCTGTATGATTCCAGTCATGGGAAATGTGTTGAAGTTTGCTCTATGATCTAGCCCATGGCTAGTTTCAAAAAATATTACATGTGATTAAAAATAACACAGATTCTCTAATTTTTAGAGGTAATGTTCTTCATAAATTCATTAATTAAGCCAGTATATTAATATGCTTGTCAAATCTCCTATATCCTTAAAGATTTTTTTTTTGTCTGCTTGTTCTATCAATTACTAAGAGAGGTAAAGCAGCATTCCCATTTTTGATGGTCGATCTGAAATTTTCTCCTTATTCCTCTGTTAATTATTGCTTTACATTTATATATACATATATATGAGATATATATTAAGATAGTTAATTCCTTTTTGGGTTACTTTTGATGAACTTTTTTTGGCATTTATCCATTTTATCTAAGGTTTCAAAATATTCGCATGAAATTATTCATATCATATTTTATTTTATTTTTTGAGACGGAGTCTTGCTCTGTCACCCAGCCTGTAGTACAGTGGCACAATCTCGGCTCACTGTAACCTCTGCCTCTCCCAATTTCTCTCTCTAGCCTTTTCCTGAAATTTATACAGATGAAAAAAGATCAAGAATAGTCATGACACTCCTTAAAAGAACAAGGTAGAGAGACCTGCCTGTGAAATATAACAAGTTAGTGGCCGGGCACAGTGATTGATGCCTAAAATCCCAGCACTTTGAAAGGCCAAGGCAGGTGGATCACGAGGTCAGGAGTTCTAGACCAGCCTGACCAACATGGTGAAATCCTGTTTCTACTGAAATACAAAAAATTAGCCAGGCGTGGTGGCATGTACCTGTAGACCCAGCTACTCAGGAGGCTGAGGCAGGGGAATCACTTGAACGAGGGAGGTGGAGCTTGCAGTGAGCCGAGATCACGCCATTTCACTCTAGCCTGGCGACAGAGCAAGACTCTGTCTCAAAAAAAAAAAAAAAAGAAATATAAGAAGTAAGCTATAATTTTCCAAGCAATAATAAAGACAGTGTAAGACTGGCACAAGATATACCCACTGAACAATAAACACAATGGAGGACCTAGGTCTAGGCCCAGGCATATGTGTGTATTTCATTTAGGACAAATGAAATGTAGCATTTTGGATGAGTGGGAGAAAATGATGAAATAAAATCCCTACATTATATTGTATGTAAATATCAATTCCAGATAGACTGAAGTGTTAAATATGAAAGACAATACTATAAAACTTCTACAAGACAATATTTAAAACAAACAAAAATGTTTTACACAAGACACAAAAAATACAAATCATAAAGGGAAAACCAATACATTTGACTATATTAAAAATGAGAACTGTTCATCAAGGCACATCATAATGAGAGTGGAAAGATAAGCCACAAACTGGTAGAAAAAATTCACAACACAAATTGACAAAGGGTTAGTGATTAGAATCTATCAAGAACCCGAAAACGGAGCCAAAGCTTCGTCTTCAGAATCAAGGAGGATGGATTATTGGCTTTAAAAAGGGAGATTAGAAGATCTGTTTTTTCAACCCATAACTGTGACTTCTATGTTTAAAGATACCAAAATGGACATATCAGCAAGTGTAAAGGAGGACTCTACTCCAAAGAAACTGGGCAAAACTGCAAATAAGAACTGAAAAGAAAAGAAAAGAAAAGAAATGATAATGAAAGCTATCTTCTCAGCTCTACAGATGTTCATTACGTACCTTGTTGTGTCTTATGCAACAAATATTTTCATATAGTATTATGGTACCAGTAAGTTGTGGCATTCTTTCAAGATCATTTAGAGTTGAAAGAAAGAGGAACTGAATATTTTATGCATATGTACTATGAGCTCCTTAAAAGCCAAAATTTCTTCAGCTCTTCAAACTAGAAAGGAAGAAGTCACTGAAGCCTCTACCTGACAGAGTGAGCTGCCACATTGCTTTGGCTGGAGAAGCCCACGCAATAGCTGAGAGACCAAGAAAGTCTTGAACAGCTGACATTCCCGAATGCTCACTGGATGAAAAGCCAGTAAAAGTCAAAGCAGTGCCACTTCAAATGTTGCCGGGATTCAGTGAATCAAAGATTTAGCTGCACACATGAAGACTGAGTTAATAGCTTATTTTCAGAAGTTTACTTTTGTCTTACAATTAAGCAAATCTGTAGACGTGGCTTGACTTGCTGTATCAGCACCAACTATTCTTCAGAGAATCACTTATTTTATATGAATGCTCAGCAATAGATACAAATGGTGATAAATATTCAAAGGATTGAATAACTTTCTAAATCTCATGATTTATCTTGGAACAACTTTATTTCCATTTGCGCTCATTGGTGCAGAGGCAGTAGTGGAGAAAACTTCCAGACACAGATCAAGGCAGTGGCACTAAACTCCACCACTGGTCATTGTCACGGTCTTCTTTCTCAGCACACATTTGTGGTTGAAAATAAAAGCCATTCTTACTTAAGAATGTGTTGGATGAAGGACAGAAGACTATTAATTTTTTTTTTTTTTTTTTTGAGACGGAGTTTCGCTCTTGTTGCCCAGGCTGGAGTGCAATGGCGCGATCTCGGCTCACCACAACCTCCGCCTCCTGGGTTCAAGCAATTCTCCTGCCTCAGCCTCCCGAGTAGCTGGGACTACAGGCACGTGCCACCATGCCCCGCTAATTTTTGTATTTTTAGTAGAGACGGGGTTTCACCATGTTGACCAGGATGGTCTCGATCTCTTGACCTTGTGATCCACCCGCCTCGGCCTCCCAAAGTGCTGGGATTACAGGCGTGAGCCACCGCACCCGGCCCTAATTTTTTTTTTTTTTTTTTTAAGAGATGGAGTCTTGCTCTGTTGCCTAGGCTACAGTGCAGTGGTGCGATCTCCGCTCACTACAACTTCCTCCTTCCGAATTCAAGCGATTCTCCTGCCTCAGCTTCCCAAGTAGCTGGTACTATAGGCATGCACCACCATGCCTGGCTAATTTTTGTATTTTTTTTTTTTTTTTTTTTTAGTACAGACAGGGTTTCACTATATGTTGGCCAGGTTGGTCTCAAACTCCTGACCTCAGGTGATCTGCCCACCTTGGCCTCCCAAAGTGCTAGGATTACAGGTGTGAGGCACCGAGTGTGGCCCAATATTATTAGCTTTTGTTGTGTCAACCCTTTAATAAAGAGCTCTTTAATATTCCAAATGGTGAAATGCAAAGTATCCATGAAGCGTTGCTGTATACCGAACGTGCAGAAAGCATGTATGACAGAGCTGAGCCAGCTGTAGGGATCATCCTTTTTGCTTGAAAGAACAACTGAAAGACAAACTAGAGTTGTTCGTATGGACATTTTCACAAAAATGAACAAAGTGAGCCTGTCAATGTTGCCATTAATAAAATTCAAGTTCTCAAGTGAAAATTAGAATTTTGGAAAACTTTTATCAGCTAAAACTTTTCCAGTGAGATTTGTAGTAAAATTAATGAATGTGATTTTTTGATATTGCATGAAATGTTTTTATTTGGAAATTCTACACAACTCAGTGAAGAAAAATTTTCCAGATTGCTACTGGGTAAAAGAGCCATTCAAAGTGCAGTCTGAGGCCAGGTGTAGTGGCTCACGCCTACAATGCCAACACTTTGGGAGGATTGCCTGAGGTCAGGATTTCAATATCAGCCTGTGCAACATGGCAAGAACTTGTCTCTGCTAAAATTTTTAAAAATTAGCTGGGCATGGTGGTACGCACAAGTAGTCCGAGCTACTCAGGGGGCTGAGGCAGGAGGATCACTCAAAGCCACCAGATGGAGGCTGCAGTAAGACATGATTGCACCACTGTCCTCCAGCATGGGCAACAGAGTGAGAACTTATCTCAAAATCTTTAAAAAAAAAAAAAAAAAAAAAAAAAAAAAGAACAGAGTGCAGGATGACCAATAGATTTTAGTGTAAAAGTATGTAAAAGGGCGGGGCGCAGTGGCTCATGCCTGAAATCCCAGCACTTTGGGAGGCCAAGGCCAGTGGGTCACAAGGTCAAAAGTTTGAGACCAGTCTGGCCAACATAGTAAAACCCTGTCTCTACCAAAAATACAAAAACTTAGCCAGATGTGGTGGTATGTGCCTGCAATCCCAGCTACTCAAGAGGCTCAGGCAAGAGAATTGTGTGAGCCAGGGAGGCGGAGGTTGCAGTGAGCTGAGACTACGCCTTGGAACTCCAGTCCGGACAACAGAGTGAGACTCCGTCTCAAAACAAACAAACAAACAAAACAAAAACTATATAAAAGGGTCATTGATAAAATTTCAGATTCCACATTACAGCTAACCTTTAAAAACTACCTCTTGTTGAGTTTTGATGTAGAATCAAAGAAGAAAATCCTCAGTATCTGAAAGGCTGTTGAACTCCATTTTCTAACTACATGTCTGTGCAAAGTAAGATTTTCTTCATGTTCTTCAACCAAAACAACTTAACAAAGTGCATTGAATGCAGAAGCAGATATGAGAGAGAAGTCTGCTGTCTTCCACTAAGCCAGATATTAAAAATATGAGCAAGAACATAAAGCAGGGCAGTTCTTGTCATGAAATTTCTTTTTGTCTTGGAAAATATAGTTTTTTCATTTAAAAAATTTTATCTGTGACCAGGCACACTGGCTCACACCTGTAATCCCAGCAGTTTGGGAGGCTGACACCAGGCCTGGCTAATTTTTGTATTTTTAGTAGAGATGTGGTTTCACCATGTTGGTCAGGCTGGTCTCAGACTCCTGACCTCAGGTGATCCACCCATCTTGGCCTCCCAAAATGCTGGAATTATGGGTGTGAGCCACTGGACCCAGCCTCCAGTGACACTTTCTGCAGTGAGCAGTGGCTTAACAGATTTTCCTTCTCCACTGTCTGTTTCATCTCCCCTCACCATCCTGTCATGCATTAGAGCAAGGATTTGAAAGTGTTGACACATGGCATGGGGTGGAGTTAGGATACAGTCTGTATAGACAGAATAGGAATGGCAGAAGTCACCAGTTCTTGGCATCCAGCACCAGTGGTTCCCTACAGTAAGGCCAAGAAGAGTGAGAGAGAACTGAGTTGTCTGATGGATCCTGTGCTCCTAACCCACTGGGAAAGCAGCACGCTTGGCAGCTGTCTTGTGACATCTGGAGGGGGTGGTGAAGGAGTGAACAGGTGGCTGATTTGTGACTGCTCTTTTCTACTCACGGTAATTTCCAGGATGTTGGTAATGGGCATTTGTTGGTTTTGACACCCAGCTTCTTGTCCCTTCGAGGCATGTGCACATTTACTGTTTCCTGGCAGCCCCTCTGGGGTGTGCTGGCTCAGTAAAAATCTAGAGGCAGGTGCCCTTCTCCCCCCATGGAGGCTGAGAGCCCACGAGGCTGCCTTGAGGGCCCTCCTCTCCCTTCCATTGCATAAACTCCTGAGAGGGGTGATGTGCTGATGGAGACAGTCTGAGTACTTCATGAGCAAGCCTTCCTGCCAAGACCTTCGAGGCTGCCTGATTCCACACCTGCTTCCTCAGCCTCTCCTTTGATCCCATCAGATCTGCTGTTGTGTAATAAGAAATATATTTCGTCTTTCTTCACATTTCCTGGCACAGAATGCCAAAAATCCTTGGAATTTCCTGAGTGATAAGAATGCCTTTTGTAATTCATAAGGAGCTCCCCTTTTTAATTGATACATAATAATTGTACATGTTTATGGGGTACAGGAGATATTTTCATACATGTATACAATGTGTAATGATCAAAGCAGGGTAATTAGCATATCCATCACCTCAAACATTTATCATTTATTTGTGTTGGGAACATCCCAAATGTTCTCTTCTAGCTATCTGACGTATTTAATAAATTATTGTTAATTATAGTCATACCACAGTGTACTATTGTAGAAGTATTCCTTCTATCAAACTGTAATTTTGTATCCATTAACCAACTTCTCTTTACCCTCTTCCCACCTACCCTTCCCAGCCTCTGGCAACCATCATGCTACTCTCCACCTTCATGGGATCAAGTTTGTTAGGTCCCGAGTGAGAACTCGAAATATGTGTCTTTCTGTGTGTAGCTCATTTCACTTTACATAATGACCTCCAGTTTCTTCCAGGTTGCTGCAAGTGAGTTTCATTCCTTTTTATCGATAAATAATATTCCATTGTGTATATACACCACGTTTTCATTACCCATTCGTCCACTGATGGACACTGAGGTTGCTTTCATATCCTGGCTGTTGTGAGTAGTGTTGCAATAGACATGGTGTGCAGATATCCCTTAGATACACTGAGTTCCTTTCTTTTGGGTATGTACCTAGCAGGGGGTTGCTAGATCACATGGTGAATCTATTTTTAGTTTTTCTGAGAAAACACCACACTGTTTTCCACATCGGCTGTGCTGCTTTACAACAAAGAACGCCTTTTGACCATGCCTGAGTTTATGCGAATGAGATGACTAGGGTGGGGACCCTAGATATCCTCAGAATGGGCTGGTTTATCAGAAAATCAATTGATTAAGCCAGGCGCTCACACCTGTAATCCCAGCACTTTGGGAGGCAGAGGTGGGCAGATTACGAGGTCAGGAGTCCGAGACCAGCCTGGCCAACATAGTGAAACCCGTCTCTACCAAAAATACAAAAATTAGCCGGATGTTGTGGCAGGGGCCTGTAATCCCAGCTACTCAGGAGGCTGAGGCAGGAGAAGCGTTTGAAAACCGGAAGGCGGAGGTTGCAGTGAGCCAAGATCACACTACTGGGCGATCCAGCCTGGCGAAAGAGGGAAACTCCAAACTCCGTTTCAAAAACAAACAAACAAACAAAATAAAGTGATTAGAGGGTAGGCACTTTTGGCCCCACTGACTGGCTTCCAGGAAGGGGAGGAGCTGGAGATTAAGCACTATTGTAAACTCTTAAATAAGATTTGATGAGCTGCTGTGCTGATAAACAGCTCAAGGTGCCAGGAGGGAACAAGGCGCAGCTGAGGAGGCCCGGGAAGCTCTGCGTGCACCCTCCATATCTTGCCTGATGCATCTCTCCCAACTGGCTGTTCCTGAGTTGTATGCTTTTTTTTTCTTTTGAGACAAGGTCTTGCTTTGTCGCCCAGGCTGGAATGTAGTGGCACAATCTTGGCTCACTGCAACCTCTGCCTCCCAGGTTCAAGTGATTCTCCTGCCTCAGCCTCCTGAGTAGCTAGGATTACAGGTGTATACCACCACACTCAGCTAATTTTTTTTTTTTGTATTTTTAGTAGAGATGGGGTTTCACCATGTTGGCCAGGCTGGTCATCAACTCCTGACTTCAGGTGATCCACCCACTTCAGCCTTTCAAAATCAGAATGCTGGGATTACAGGTATGAGCCACCGCACTCAGTCGTATTTTTTTTTTTAAAGCAGTAATACCAAGAATTCCTGAGTTATATGAGGTGTTCTAACAAATTATTGAACTGAAGGAGAGGGTCATGGAAAGCCCTGATTTATAGCTTGTGGGTCAGAAGTACAGGAGGCCCGGGACTTGCAGCTGGCCTTGTCTGAGGTGGGGAGTAGTCTTGTGTCACCGAGCCCCCAAGACGTGAGGTCTGTGCTAACTCTGGGTAGTTTGTGTTAAAATGGAATTGAATTGTAGAACACCCAACTAGCATCCAGGAAATCAGAAAATTGGTTGTTGGCTTTGAAAAACACCGTGACCCTACATGCTTCCAATAAATCCTTTTTTTTTTTTTTTGCTTATTTGCCTGAGTTGTTTATATAGCTTTCAACCAAAGAACCTTAACTAATAAGCCTTTATTGAAATAAAATCCTACCCAGAAGCCCAATAAATACAGAAAGTAGGCAAAATTGTGTCTGCTCTGTCGAAGCAGAGGGAGGGTGTCAGCCTAGATCTCTGCTGTGTCACATCCCTGCTTCTTCTGCCTGGGTGGCCTGGAGGGGCTCCTTGGAGCATCTGGGGCTTCTGTGAACAGTGTAAAAACAACTGCAGTAGGAAATGACACCTCCATCATGGGGACTCGGGGGTCTCAACTAATCACTGTGCCAGCTCCTCTCTGGACTCTAATCCACAGGGAGCAGGCAGAAGGATACAAATGAGGGTTATGACATCAGGGTTTGCAAAGCAGAGGTGTTTCTGGGCCCTTCAAATCTTGTCCTGCCCCTACCAGCCCACCCCAGTGATGAAGGATCACGACAGTCAACGTGTAAGCCCTGAACCTCCTCTGGTTTAGTTCAACAGTAAGTCAGATGAAAGTGTCAACTAAAAATAAGATTCTAAGCCTTGGCCCAGTGCAGTGGCTCACACCTGTAATCCCAGCACTTTGGGAGGCCAAGATGGGGAGATCACCTGAGCTCAGGAGTTTGAGACCAGCCTGGGCAACATGAAAAAACCCTGTCTCTACAAAAAATACAAAAATTAGCTAGGTGTGTAGTGTGCACCTATAGTCCCAGCTACTCAGGGGCTGGGGCAGGAGAATTGCTTGAACCCAGGAGATGGAGGTTGCAGTGAGCCATTATTGTGCCACTGCACTCCAGCCTGGGTGATAGAGCCAGATCCTGCCTCAAAAAAAAAAAAAATTCTAAGCCCCCCACCTAACTGAATGGACCTTTGCTTGGCCAAGGGAAGCCCACAGTAACCGTGAAAACTGAGTTCTTGGCTGTGGTGGGATAGAGGATCAGACATACCTCGCTATACCCTCTCCCTCAATAATCGAGATGAGGCTTTCTTCCCTGAGGGCTGAACAGAAACCAGCCCTTTCAAAAGACTTCACCACTGAGATGAACCAGCAGCTGGACACTGCCCCTCCTCTTTTGCCTGATAAGAGATTACCTACCAAGGAGTGGCTCTGGCCAGTTTACGGAGAATGTGCAGTACAGGTATTCATGCTCTCTGCTTCACATTTTGATGTCAGAGGGCTGAAAAGTCCCCCCTCAGATCATGCTAATGCTGCCTTTTTGTGCACAGGACCCATAAAGGGGCATGGCATGGTGTTCAATTCTGCAGTGTACACTGTTCTCTTTATGAATATCTGTGTCTCCTCCTATAGCTTATTAAATATGTATATTAGGTCACCCTGCTCCGCTTAGATTCCTGTTCCCTTTGCCCCTCACTTGAAGTGTTTGTTTCTGGCTTCTGGCTGGAGGCTACGCTTCCCAGCCTGTCAGAATGGCCACCCCGCAATCTGCAGCCCTTTATGAGAAATGAAGCTCTCCTTTCCAGACATGAAGCTAGTCATTCTTCGGGTGACATGAGACACACCCCAAAGACTATGTTCTCTCTCTCAGTGTAACCTCCATGGTTAGGGTGCTGCTGCCATCAAGAGTCCCAGCTTCTGTGCCAGACGGAGGAATTGTATTTGACCTTAGGCCCCTCCGAATTTACCTGAGCAAGTACCTACAAGATCCTGGATACAATGAGTTCTAAATTTCTCATAAAGAACCAGTGTGTCAGTATGTTCAGTTATTTGTCCTTCATTGTAAAGTTTTAACTTCCTTGTATTTTCAGTAAACAACCTTCTCTACTGGTTCTAATCAGTAGTTCACATCTGATCCCCCGGCCCCCTGGCTCCGTCCTGACTCATCCCAGTCATCTGTTTCGGTCACCTGTTCCAGACATCTTCTCTGGTCACCTGCTTTGACCTAGGTCACTCCTGCTCTGACCTGCCTGTAACCGTCTCACCCACTCTGCCACTCCAGCTCCTAGCCCTGCTCTTTTTAAAATAGCCAATTGGGATTGGACCGCTTGTGCGATCTAACCCTAGCCAGTAGGGGAATAACATAGCAATAGGGGCAACCTCCATTAGGAATGAGCACCCCTTCCCATCCTTGTCCAAATGTGCACCCACCATTGCTCCAGCCATGAGCCACACCCTTCTATAGAAGTAAACTGCCTTGCTGAGAGGATATTTCTTCGAGTGCTATTTCTTTTATAGCATTGAAATTTTACTTATAACAAAGA
>PVKV010041276.1:0-11576 GCA_004027835.1 Alouatta palliata | reverse complement strand
AAAATGCTATCAGACCGCATCACATGCTACAGAGAAATCTTTAGTTCAAGAGGAGTCAACCTACGTGGCAAACTCCATTGTCGTCTTATTTTAAGAAATTGCCATAGTCGGCCGGGCGCGGTGGCTCACGCCTGTAATCCCAGCACTTTGGGAGGCCGAGGCGGGTGGATCACGAGGTCAAGAGATCGAGACCATCCTGGTCAACATGGTCTCTACTAAAAATACAAAAAAAAAAAAAAAAATCAGCTGGGCGTGGTGGCACGTGCCTGTAGTCCCAGCTACTCGGGAGGCTGAGGCAGGAGAATTGCTGGAACCCAGGAGGCGGAGGTTGCGGTGAGCCGAGATCGCGCCATTGCACTCCAGCCTGGGTAACAAGAGCGAAACTCCGTCTCAAAAAAAAAAAAAAAAAAATGCCACAGTCACCTCAACCTTCAGCACCCAACGCCCCCATCAGTCAGCAGCCAGCAACATGGACGCCAGACCCTCCACCGGCAAAATGATTACAACCCGCTAAAGGCTCAGATGATTTTCAAATTTTTAAGCAATAAAGTATTTTTAAATTAAAATATGGGCCGGGCACAGTGGTTCACGCCTATATTCCCAGAACTTTGGGATGCCAAGGTGGGTGGATCACCTAAGGTCAGGAGTTCCAGACCAGCCTGGACAACACAGTAAAGCCCTGTCTCTACTAATAATACAAAAATTAGCTGAGCCTGGTGGCAGGTGCCTGTAATCTCAGCTACTCAGGAGGCTGAGGCAGGAGACTCGCTTGAACCCGGGAGGCAGATTGCAGTGAGCTGAGATTGTGCCACTGCACTCCAGCCCGGGCGACAGAGTGAGACTTTGTCTTAAAATAAATAAAATCAATTAAAGTATGAACTTTTTAGACATAATGCTATTGCGGACTATCAATAGACTACAGTATAGTGTAAACATATCTTTTATAAGCACTACGAAACCAAAATAAAGTTTTGGTGACTTGCTGTATTGTGATATTTGGCGTGTTGAGGTGATCCGGAACTGAACCACGGTATTTCTGAGGTCTGCTGGTCGTGCTGCAGCAGGGCAGAGGCTGCGGGTCGCTGTGGGGTAGCTTCAGTGTTTACTCCCAGCCCGCCCTGGACTTCTGTGCTGCTTTGCTCCTGGCATCAGAGGAATGCCACCTGCATTCTTCAGATGCATTCGTTTATTTAAATGAGTGACTTTAAGATTTTGGTTGGCTTTTTAGATCTTTTTGTAGGCCCTCTGGTTAGCCTTATTGCTGGCAACCTTGTGTCCTTTATTCATCAAATGGTCTTTTGATTTTATACAGAGTGGCTTCCGGAGTTGTTAAATATGAAGATCTATCCAGGCAGACCCTATCTGATTGTTAACATCTGTAAGAAAAAACAAGCAGAATTCCTTTCACAATTCTATCTTACCTTGAGAAGCTAATCTTTTTTCTGGGTGTGCCACACGGTAGAAAAGTAAATCAATTAAAGTGGCCACATTAAAAAGAAACAAAAAACCAACCGAGACAGTGCAACTGGAATGACCAGCTTCACCAGTTCAGTCACACACACGAAGTCACATCCCTTTCATATTCAAAGTAATCTACCTTACCGGAGAGAGAACTGGAGACCCTGATCAGTCCAGTAGTGATTCCCATTTCCATTGCTGCAAAGCCCACTCTCTACCCAGGGTTCCTCAGGTACAGCCTCTTTATTTCTTCCCCAGGCACCCTGCCTCTGCTTGTCACACTCGCCCGCATGGCGTGGATGCCCTGCATCAGGAGACGTGGCCAGCCTTCCCAGCATGACAAGGCTCCTGTTTACCCCGCCACCCTCATCATCCAGCCTGGGTTTGGGTTCAGATTTCCCTTCCTTCATAACAAACAACTGCCTGCAGACACTTGAGATCTTTTCCTGATAGAGGACCCCAGGGAGGCCTGACTCAATGTGGCTGGAATAGTCGAATAACATTGTACCTCGAACAGAAAGAATGTGTGCATGAGGGTCTCAATCCTGTAATGCCCTGGAGAAATCAGATCACACGCAGAATTTCCTTTCACTTCACAGCATAGCAAGAAGTATTGGGAATAGCAGCCTTTATCCAATCATTTAAAAGTGGTTGGCCCGTCGTGGTGGCTCGTGCCTGTAATCCCAGCATTTTGGGAAGCCGACGCAGGAAGATCGCCTGAGGTCAGGAGTTCAAGACCAGCCTGACCAACATGGAGAAACCCCATCCCTACTAAAAATACAAAGATTAGCCAGGCGTAATGGCGCATGCCTGTAATCCCAGCTACTTGGGAGGCCGAGGCTTGAAGCCAGGAGGCGGAGGTTGTGCGGAGCCAAGACCATGCCATTGCACTCCAGCCTGGGCAACAAGA
Source organism: Alouatta palliata (assembly GCA_004027835.1). Lineage (NCBI taxonomy): Eukaryota > Metazoa > Chordata > Mammalia > Primates > Atelidae > Alouatta > Alouatta palliata. The sequence continues at coordinate 9,208 of PVKV010041276.1, read as the reverse complement.
GTGAAACTCTGTCTCAAAAATAATAATAATCATCATCATGCTACATTCTTATTCCAGGGTAATAGGGGGTTAATTAAGAAGTACCACTCTAGGCCCTGAGTGGGTGGCTCACATCTGTAATCCTAGCACTTTGGGTGGCTAAGACAGGTGGATCACTTGGGGTCAGGAGTTTGAGACTCTGTCTCTACTAAAAATAAAAAAAATTAGTCAGACATGGTGGCACATGCCAGTAATCCCAACTACTTGAGAGGCTGAGGCACAAGAATTGTTTGAACCCGGGAGGTGGAGGTTGCGGTGAGTTGAGATCGTGCCACTGCACTCCAGCCTGGGCGACAGAGGAGGATTATTTAGAAAAAAAAAAAAAAAAAGAGGCCAGGCGCAGTGGCTCGCACCTGTAATCCCAGCACTTTGGGAGGCCAAGGCGGGTGGATCACAAGGTCAAGAGATCGAGACCATCCTGGTCAACATGGTGAAACCCTGTCTCTACCAAAAATACAAAAAAATTAGCTGGGCATGGTGGCACATGCCTGTAGTCCCAGCTACTCGGGAGGCTGAGGCAGGAGAATTGCTTGAACTCAGGAGGCAGAGGTTGCAGTGAGCCAAGATCGCGCCATTGCACTCCAGCCTGGGTAACAAGAGCGAAACTCCGTCTCAAAAAAAAAAAAAAAAAAAGAAAAAGAAAAAAAGACACTTGAATGATTGTCTCAGAAAAAACTTTACTCCTAAGATGAGGTGCCTTATAATCTCCAACACTAGATGTGAAAGCAAATGGAGGCTGGGTGCCGTGGCTCACACCTATAATCCCAGCACTTTGGGAGGCCAAGGCAGGCAGACCACAAGATCAGGAGTTCAAGACCAGCCTGGCCAACATGGAGAAAGCTCGTCTCTACTAAAAATACAAAAATTAGGGGAACATGATGGTAGCACGTGCCTGGAGTCCCAGCTACTCTGGAGGCTGAGGCAAGAGAATGGCTTGAGCTCGGGACGCCGGGGTTGCAGTGAGCTGAGATCGCGCCACTGCATTCCAGCCTGGGCGACAGAGCGAGAGACTCCGTCTCAAAAAAAAAAAAAAAAAAAAAAAAAAAAAAAAAAAAAAAAAAAAAAGAAAAACAAAGAAAGAAAATAGAAACTTTTATTTATTTATTTATTTATTTATTTATTTATTTTTAATTTTAATTTTTTGAAAAGTATGATCTTAAATCAATAACTTCACTTTCCAGCTTAATAAATTAGGGGAAGAAAAGAACCAACTAAACCCAAAGCAAGCAGAAGGAAGGAAAAAATAAAGACTAGAATGAAAATAAATGAAATAGAGGATAGAAAAATAACAGAAATACAGCCTGGGTAACACAGTGAGACCCCATCCCTACAAAAAATTAGCTAGGAATGGTGGCATGTACCTATATTTCCAGCTACTTGGGAGGCTGAGGTGGGAGGATCACTTGAACCCAAGAAGTAGAGCCTGCAGTGAGTGGAGATTGCACCTCTGCACTTCAGTCTGGGTGACAAAGTGAGACACTGTCTTAAAAAAAAAAAACAAAGAAAGAAAAGAAAATAATAAAAATAAACCAAACCAAAACTTTTTTTTTCCAAAAGATCAGCAAAATTATAAGCCTTCAGCTAGACCAAGGAATTAAAAAAAGAGAGAAAACTTAAACTACTAAAATTATTTTAAAATTTATTTTTATGTTTTTGAGACAAAGTTCTGCCTTGACTGGAGTGCAATGACACGATCTCAGCTCACTGCAACCTCCGCCTCCCAGGTTCAAGCAATTCTCCTGCCTCAGCCTCCTGAGTAACTGGGATTGCAGGCACCCATCACCACGTCCAGCTAATTTTTGTATTTTTAGTAGAGATAGGGATTCACCATGTTGGCCAGGCTGGTCTCAAACTCCTGACCTCAGGTGATCCACCTGCCTCGGTCTCCCAAAGTGCTGGTGTTAACAGGCATGAGCCACGGCACCTGGCCTCAAACTACTAAAATTAGAACTGAAAAAGGGTACATTATTCCAATAGACAGGAGGAAAAAAGGGATTAAAAGGGAATACCATGAACAATTGCATGTCAACAAATTAGACAATTTGGATGAAATGGACAAATTTCTACAAAGACATAAAGTACAAAAACTGAATCAAGAAAAGCCAGAAGATCTTAATAGGCCTATAACAAGTTAAAAGATTGAATTAGTAACTTTAAAACTTCCCACAAAGAAAAACTCAAGCTCGGGTGACCGCATTGGTGATTCTACTGAACACTTAAAGAAGAATTATACCAATTCTTTATAAACTCTTCCAAAAAGCAGGAGAGGAAGTAACTTCCCAGTTCACTCGATGAGGGCAGTACTACTCTGATTCCAAAACCAGATGAAGATATACAAGGAAAAAAAACCTACAGACCAATAGCATTTATGAATAAAGATGTAAAAATCCTCAACAAAACACTAGCAAGCTAAAAGCAGGAACATATAAAAAGGACTATACGCTGTGACCACAAGGGAACTATCCTGGGAATGCTAGTTTGATTTAAGATCTGACAATCAATTAATGGAATATTATAAATTAATAGAATCAAGGGCAAAAAAAAAACTTGATCATCTCAATAAATGCAGACAAAGCATGTGACAAAACATGACACTTTTTCATGATAAAAATGTTCAACAAAAATAGGATAGAAGAGTTCTTCCTTAACCTGATACTGCATAGAGGGAAGCTATTGAAAAAAAAAATGGTGGCCGGGCACAGTGGCTCATGCCTGTAATCCCAGCATGTTGGGAGGCTGAGGCAAGTGGATCGCTTGAGGTCAGGAGTTTGAGACCAGCCTAGACAACATGGCAAAACGCTGTCTCTACTAAAAATACAAAAATTAGCTGGGCGTGGTGGCATGTGCCTGAAATCCCAGCTACTCGGGAGGCTGAAGTAGGAGAATTGCCTGAACTTGGGAACTGGAGGTTTCAGTGAGCTGAGATCTCGCCACTGCACTCCAGCCTGCATGATAGAGTGAAACTCGGTCTCAAAAATAAAACAAAACAAAACATCCAGTGGTAAAAGACCAAATGTTTTCCTCTAAGATTAGGAAGAAGACAAGGATGTCTGCTCTAATCACTTCTCTTCAACACTGTACTGAAGCCATGGAAATTAGGCAAGACAAGGAAATAAAATGCATCTAAGTTGGAAAAGAAAAGCAAAACTATTTCTGTTTACAGATGACATGATCTTGTATAGAGAAAATTCTAAGGAATCCACAAGAAATCATTAGCCCTAATAACCGAGTTCCGAATGTTTGCAGGATACAAGATCAATACACAAAAATTAACTGTATTTTTATACATTAGCAATTAACATTCTAAATATGAAATTAAGCAGTCAATTCCATTTATAACAGCATCAAAAAGAATAAAATCCTTAGGTATAAATTTAACTACCGAAGTGCAAGACTTGTATATTCAGAACTATAAAATGTTGAAAGAAATTTAATAAGCTCTCAATAGGCCGGGCATGTGGCTCACGCCTGTAATCTCAGCACTTCAGGAAGCCAAGGTGAGGTTAGGAGTTCGAGACCAGCCTGGCTAACATGGTGAAACCCCGTCTCTACTAAAAATACAAAAATTATCCGGGCATGGTGGCACACGCCTGTAGTCCCAGCTACTTGGGAGGCTGAGGCAGGAGAATTGCTTGAACCTGGGAGGCAGAGGTCGCAGTGAGCCAAGACCATGCCACTGCACTCAAGCCTGGGCGACAGAGTGAGACACTATCTAAAAAAAAAAAAAAAAAGTCCGGGCGCCGTGGCTCACGCCTGTAATCCCAGCACTTTGGGAGGCCAAGGCGGGCTGATCACCTGAGGTCAGGAGTTCGAGACCACCCTGGCCAATATGGTGAAACCCTGTCTTTAAAAAAAAAAAAAAAGAGATCTCAATAAATGAAAAGACCTCACATGTTCATGGATGGCAAAATTTAATATTGTTAAGATGGCAATATTCCCCAAACTGATCTACAGATTCAGCGCAATCCCTACGTTAAAAGAATTCTAGTCGGCTTTTTTGCAGAAATTGACAAACTGACCCTAAAATTCTCATGGAATTCAAGGGAGCCAGAAGAGCCAAGACAATTTGTAAAAAGAACAAAGGAGCCAGGCATGGTTCACGTCTATAGTCCCAGATACTCAGAAGTCTGAGCCTGGGGGACTGCTGGAGACCAGAAGTTTGAGGCCAGCTGTGCCTTTACAAAAGAAGGAAAGAAGAAAGGAAGGGAAGGAAGGAAGGAGGGATGGAGGGAAAGAAAGAAAAGAGGACACAATTTACAAATACAAAACGTGCTATAAGCCTTCAATAATCAAGACGGTGAGGTATCGGCACACAGGAAGGCATGTAGATCTATGAAAGAGAAATAAACCCTTACATTTACAGTAAATTGATTTTGGAAAAGGGTCTCAAAATGATTTAACAGGGAAATAATAGTGTTTTCAACAAATTGTACTAGAAAAACTAGGCATCCTGGTAAAAAGAATGGAGCTGGATCCCTATTTCACACTGTACATAAAACATAAGTCAAAATGGATCAAATACCTAAATGAAAGCTTATTATAAAACTGTTATAAGACAACGTAGGAATAAATCTTCATGACCTTTAGTTAGGCAATAGTTTCTTTGCTATGACTTCAAAAACACAAGCAATACAAGAAAAAAATAATTTGGACTTCAAGAGAATTAAAAACTTGTTTTGCAAATGATATCATCAAGAAGGCAAAAAGACAACCCATGGAATAGGAAAACAAATTACAAATTACAAACCTGATAATGGACTTGAATCAGAATATATTAAAAACTCAGCAATAAAAAGACAACCCAATTTAAAGTGGGCAAATGATTTGACTAGACTTTTCTTTAAAGAAGATATGTAATGGCCAGGAGCGGTGGCTCACACCCCTAATCCCTGCAGTTTGGGAGGCCGAGGCGGGTGGATCACCTGAAGTCAGAAGTTCGGTAACAGCCTGGCCAATGTGGTGAAAATCTATCTCTACTAAAAATACAAAAATTAGCCAGCGTGGTGGCGTGCACCTGTAGTCCCAGCTACTCGGGAGGCTGAGGCAGAAGAATTGCTTGAACCTGGGAGACAGAGGTTGCAGTGAGCCGAGATTGCGCCACTGCACTCCAGCCTGGGCAACAAGGCAAATCTCCATCTCAAAAAAAAAAAAAAAAAAAAGAAGATCCATAATGGTTAAATGAGCACATGAAAAGATGCTCAACCTCACTAATCATTCGTGAAATCGACACCGCAACAAGAGTCTGCTTTACGCCCACTAGAATGGCTATATCAAAAAGATGAACACGTTTTAAGGATGTTGTGGAGAAATAGCAATCCTCATAGCTTGCTGCTGGGAGTGTAAAATGTCGTAGACTCTTTGAAAAACAATTTGGCAATTCCTTAAAAATTTAAACAGAGTTACAACATAACCCAGTAATTTCACTCCTGGGTGTATAGCCAAGAGAAATGAAAACATACACCCACATATAAACTTGTATAGGGATGAATGTCTGTAGCAGCATTACTCATGATTGCCCCAAACTGGAAACAACACAAATGTCCATCAGCATTTCTCGATGGATAAATAAAATGTGGTATAACATACAGTGGAATACTATTCAGCTGTGAAAAGAAATAAAGTACTGGCTGGGTACAGTAGCTCATGCCAGTAATCTCAGGACTTTAGGAGGCTAGGGTGGGAGGATCACTTGAGCCCAGGAGTTCGACACCAGCCTGGGCAACATAGTGAGGCACAGTCTTTCCAAAAAATTGAAAAATTAGCCAGGTGCCGGGCACGATGGCTCATGCCTGTATTCTCAGCACTTTGGGAGGCTGAGGCGGGTGGATCACCTGAGGTCAGGAGTTCGAGACCAGCCTGACCAACATGGAGAAACCTCATCTCCACCAAAAATACAAAATTAGCCAGCTGTGGTGGTACATGCCTATAATCCCAGCTACTTCGGAGGCTGAGGCAGGAGAATCACTTAAACCCGGGAGGCGGGGGTTGCGGTGAGCTGAGATTGCACCATTGCACTTCAGCTGGGACAACAAGAACAAAACTCTGTCCCAAAAAAAAAAAAAAAAAAAAAAATGCCAGGTGTGTTGGTACAGCTACTTGGAAAGCTGAGGTGTGAGAATTACGTAAGCCCAGGAGTTTGAGGCTGAAGTGAGCTTTGATTACACACCACTGTACTCCAGCCTTGGGAACAGAGTGAGACTCCATCTCAAAAGAAAGAAACAAACAAGAAGAAACAAAGTACTGATACATGCTACAACATAAATGAACTTTTTTTTTTTGAGATGGAGTTTTGCTCTCATTGCCCAGGTTGAAGTGCCATGGGGCGATATCAGCACACCGCAGCCTCTGCCTCCTGGGTTCAAGCTATTCTCCTGTCTCAGTCTCTCCAGTAGCTGGGACTACAGGTGCGTGCCATCACCTCCAGCTAATTTTTGTATTTTTAGTAGAGACAGCATTTCACCATGTTGGCCAGGCTATTCTCGAACTCTTGATCTCAAGTGATCTGCCTGCCTTGGCCTCCCAAAGTGCTGGGATTAAAGGCATGAGCCATCGCGCCCGGCCCACAAATGAACTTTGAAATCATTATGCTAAGTGAAAGAAATGAGTCACAAAAAACACACATTGTATAATTCAATTTATATGAAATGTCCAGAATAGGCAAATCTAGAGAGGTAAAATTAGATAAATGTTTGTTAAGAGCTGGGTGTGGAAGCTGGAGGAGTAAAAGGGAGACAGAGAGTAATAGTTGATGGGCGTGGGTTTTTTTTAGGAGGATGAAAATATTCTAAAGTTAGATTGGGGTGATAGTTGCACCACCCTGTGAACTTAGTAAAAAGCATTGAGTTGTAGCTTTCAAATGAGTAAATGTTATGGTATATGACTTATAACTCAGAAAATTGTTTTTTTTTTAAAATAACTTCATCAATAAGGGGCAAGTAGAAGTCGCATACCTCCAGAAAAAATACTCGAAGAAAGATACAATATCACTTTTGTAGTATTCTGTCTGGGAATGAATAACTGGAATCTAACACGAGGAAACAGAAAAGAAATTGCAAACTTTTCTGAAACATAAAATGGTCTGTATTCTTCAAAATCACCAGTATCCTGAAGGACAAATAATAGTTGGGGAAATTTGCCAGATAAAGGACATGCCACATGTAATCTTGGACTAGATCCTGGAGAGAAAAATGTCTTAACAGATATATTGGGGATAGTTAAGAAAATTAGAATGTGGATTATAGACAAGATTAAAGTATTGCTGGGCGAGGTGGCTCATGCCTGTAATCCCAGCACTTTGGAAGGCCGAGGCAGGTGGATCACGAGGTCAGGAGATCGAGACCATCCTGGTCAGCATGGTGAAACCCCGTCTCTACTAAAAATACAAAAAGTAGCTGGGCATGGTGGCACACGCCTGTAGTCCCAGCTACTCAGGAGGCTGAGGCAGGAGAATTGCTTGAACCCAGGAGGCGGAGGTTGCAGTGAGCCAAGATCATGCCATTGCACTCCAGGCTGGGTAATAAGAGTGAAATTCTGTCTTAAAAAAAAAAAAATACAAAAACTAGTCGGGTGTGGTGGTACGCGCCTGTAGTCCAGCTACTCGGGAGGCTCAGGCAGGAGAATCGTTTGAATCTGGGAGGTGGAGGTTGCAGTGAGCCAAGATTGCATCAATGCACTCCAGCCTGGGCGACAGAGTGAGACGCTGTCTCAGAAAAAAAGTATTGTGTTAATGTTAAGTTTCCTGAACTTCATAACTGTACTATGGTTAGGTAAGAAAATATCTTTGTGTTTTTTCTCTTTTTTGAGACAGGGTTTCACTCTGTTACCCAGGCTGGAGTTCAGTGGCTTGATCCTGGCTCAGTGCTCACTGGAGATCATTCAACCTCCTGGGAACAAGTGATCCTCCCATCTCAGCCTGCCTGGTAGCTAGGGATGACAGGTGTGCACCACCATGCCTGGCTAACTTTTATTTTTTATTTATTTGTAGAGATGGGGTCTCCTATGTTGCCCAGCCTGTCTTGAACTCCAAGCCTCAAGAGATCCTCCTGCCTCAGGCTCCAAAATGTTGGGATTATAGGGGTGAAACACTGTGCCTCGCCAATATCTTTGTTATAAGGAAGAAGCCCTAAAGTGAGAGGCATGATGTGTGCAATTCACCACGGAGAGAGTAAAAATCAATACAAGCCAAATCAAGAACCAACTGCCATTCACAATTGCTACAAAGAGAATAAAATACCTAGGAATACAACTAACAAGGAACGTAAAGGACCTCTTCAAGGAGAACTACAAACCGCTGCTCAATGAAATAAGAGAGGACACAAACAGATGGAGAGACATTCCATGTTCATGGCTAGGAAGAATCAATATCGTGAAAATGGCCATACTGCCCAAAGTAATTTACAGATTCAATGCTATCCCTATCAAGCTACCAATGACCTTCTTCACAGAACTGGAAAAAACCACCTTAAACTTCATATGGAACCAAAAGAGAACCCGCATAGCCAAGTCAATTCTAAGCAAAAAGAACAAAGCTGGAGGCATCACACTACCAAACTTCAAACTATACTACAAAGCTACAGTAATCAAAACAGCATGGTACTAGTACCAAAACAGAGATATAGACCAATGGAACAGAACAGAGGCCTCGGAGGCAACACAACACATCTACAACCATCTGATCTTTGACAAACCTGACAAAAACAAGCAATGGGGAAAGGAGTCCCTGTTTAATAAATGGTGTTGGGAAAACTGGCTAGCCATGTGCAGAAAGCAGAAACTGGACCCCTTCCTCACACCTTACACTAAAATTAACTCCAGATGGATTAAAGACTTAAACATAAGACCTAACACCATAAAAACCCTAGAAGAAAAACCATTCAGGACATAGGCATAGGCAAGGACTTCATGACCAAAACACCAAAAGCATTGGCAACAAAAGCCGAAATAGACAAATGGGACCTAATCAAACTCCAGAGCTTCTGCACAGCAAAAGAAACAGTCATTAGAGTGAATCGGCAACCAACAGAATGGGAAAAAATTTTTGCAGTCTACCCATCTGACAAAGGGCTGATATCCAGAATCTACAGAGAACTGAAACAGATTTACAAGAAAAAAACAAACAAGCCCATTCAAAAGTGGGCGAAGGATATGAACAGACACTTTACAAAAGAAG
>PVKV010041275.1:0-11572 GCA_004027835.1 Alouatta palliata | reverse complement strand
TTTTTTTTTTTTTTTTTTTTTTTTTTTTTTTTTGAGATGGAGTTTCGCTCTTGTTACCCAGGCTGGAGTGCAATGGCGCAATCTCGGCTCACCGCAACCTCCGCCTCCTGGGTTCCAGCAATTCTCCTGCCTCAGCCTCCCGAGTAGCTGGGACTACAGGCACGTGCCACCATGCCCAGCTAATTTTTGTATTTTTAGTAGAGACGGGGGGATTCACCATGTTGACCAGGATGGTCTCGATCTCTTGACCTCGTGATCCACCCGCCTCGGCCTCCCAAAGTGCTGGGATTACAAGCGTGAGCCACCGCGCCCGGCCTAGTCGTGAGTATTTCTTAAGCACCTAACATCAGGCTTTGGGGTAAAGAGAAACACACTGTCTGACCTTCCAGCAGCTCACAGTGTGGTTGGAGAAACGGAAGAAAACAAGCAATTGCAATAATGAGCCATCATGCGATCGACCTTGTCCCTGGAGGAGCTGTCCCCGGATCTGTCTAGGGAAGCTCTAGGGCTGGCTCCAGGAGAGGGGGAGGAACTGGCTGGCCAGAGGCAGGGGCAGGAGGGCTGTCAGATTTAGCAAATGAAAACAGAATGCCCAGTTACATTTGAATTTCAGATGAACATTTGTTTTGGTATAAAATGTATGATTATGTCCTATGCAATGTTTGGGATATATTTATACTAAAAAATTTAGTCGCCCCACCTGTGGCTGTAAGTACGGAAGGGAAGAGGAAGAGCAAAATAAAGTTTGGTGCAAGGAGATGGTTCGGTTTCGGACACCTTTGGGGAAAGGGGGCCAGTGGCCACGTGACTGGAGCTGTGGGATTCCAGGCTGCAGGATGTCAGGGTTGAGGCCTGAGGGGCGAGGACTGGGCTAGCAGTGATAGGAGGTGATGAATGTGCCCTGTGATGAGGCTGCGACCGGTCATACGTGGCAGTTGAGTGAGATGGGTAGGGTTCTTTCCTTGTTCGAGAAGGCAGGGCGTGTCTGAGCAATCCCGTTTGGAAAGATCAACTCCAAGTAATTAGACGAAGAAACTTCCGGAGCTGGAAGGATCTCCTGGGGTATGCCGTGTCTGGGCTGGGAAGGTCTCGGGGACCTGCGGTGCAGGGCAGGGCAGGGCCAGGCCTCCAGGGGGCGCTCTCGGCGGGGCGGGGACAGGGGCCGGGAGCTCCTGGTGTCTCTAACAGCCCTGCTGGGTTAGGCCCTGATGAGCAAACTGAAGCCTGGGTATGGAAAGGGCTTGGGAGCTTGAGGGTGTCACCCAGGCGGGTCAGCTGCTTTCTTTCTTTTCTTTGAAGACAGATCACATTTTTTTTTTTTTTGCTTTCTTTTTTTAAATTTATTTTTATTTTTTTATAGAGAAGGGGGTCTTGCCATGTTTCCCAGGATGGCCTCGAATTCCTGGACCCAAGCGATGCCCATGCTTCTGCCTTCCGAAGCGCTGCGATCACGGGGGTGCACCACTGCGCCCAGCCGGGTTTGTAGTTTTTTAAGGGCTCCGCCAGGCCTTTGCCACCCTGAGTGAGCCAGGCTTGGGCGGGTAGGGAGGGCTGTAGGTCACCTGGAGGCTGCCCCTGTATCTACGGCTGCTTCTTCCTGAGACAGCTTTGTCTTCCAGGTCCCTTCTCTAGTTTGCCACCCTGCGCTAGAAGAGGGTGGGTATTGGAATATAGATGAAGCTGTCATCCTCTCAAACTCCGGGATGATTCCCTCCCTCCTCTGCTCACAGGTGCCCTCCAAGCCCGGACTCCAGTGCTCAGACCAGAACTGACTTTTGAGGGAGCAGGGTAGAGGGGACTCCCAGACACCCCTCGTTCTCCAGGGTGATCCTATGCACATGCTTTTGTCCTCATCCCTGCCATGGGAGGGGCCCACCAGGTGTGACCTGGCTTTCCAAGGCTTCTTTCCATAAAAGGCCAGGGGTAGGAATAAGGCAAGAAAGAGATGGGACTCTACACTTGTTAGGGGAACTCTCAGCTCTGTAACTGGCACTGCTTCCAGTCCCTCTCTACTGCTGCTCTGCCAACCTGTGCTGGGTCCTCCACGCCACTGCACTTGTTGGTCCCCTGCTCAAGAACCTGTGGTGACTCCTACTGTTACAGAAGCATTGCTCGTAACAAGAAACTCATTCTGCTTCTCCCTCCACTGGAGTGTGTGCTTCTTGCGGGCTGTAGCCTCAGCATCGAGAATACCTGCCATTGACCAGGCGCGGTGGCTCACACCTGTAATCTTAGCTCTTTGGAGGCTGAGGTGGGCGGATCTCTTGAGGTCAGGAGTTCAAGACCAGCCTGGCTAACATGGTGAAGCCCCATCTCTACTAAAAATAGAAAAATCAGGCGGGCATGGTGGTGCACACCTGTAATTCCTGCTACTTGGGAGAATTGCTTGAACCCATGAGGTGGAGGTTGCTGTGAGCCGAGATCGTGCCACTGCACTCTGTACTCCAGCCTGGGCAACAGAGCAAGACTCCGTCTCAAAACAAAACCAAACCTGACGCAAAGTAGTTGCTCAATAAATAAGACTGAAAATGTGCTGGCTGCTGCACTTGCCTTGCTCTCAACACCCCAAATGCCATCCCCTCATTCTCTTTATTTTACCTTTCCCTTCCAAGCCCAAGGCACTTAGTTTTGAAATCTTGATTTCTGTCTAGATTTAAAGGCTTTGAGAAAGGAATTACTTTCCCCCTCCCGACCCCCAGGGCCTAATGCATTCTCAAAAATAGGTAAGACCGACCAGACACAGTGGCTCATGCCTATAATCCCAGCACTCTGGGATGCTGAGGCAGGAAGATCACTTGAGCCCAGGAGTTTTAAGACCAGTTCAGGCAACATGACAAGATTCTGTCTTTACCAAGAAACTCAAAAATTAACTGAGCATGGTGGTGCATGCCTATTGTCCCAGCTACTTTGAGGCTGAGATGGGAGGATTTCTAGAGCCCAGGAGGTTGAGGCTACAGTGATCTGTGATCACACCACTGCACTCCAGCCTGGGTGACAGAGTGAGACCGTGTCTCAAAAAAACCAAAAGATAAGACCGAATGTTCTCCGTATGGTCCTATTTGGTCATGGAATGATGTGCAGTGGATTTTCCTCCACTGTTCAGCATTCCTTCCATAACCTCTGTCTGGCCATGAGCTGCATGCTGTTTACACAGAAAAGATACAATCCTGAACTGGGTGGAAGCCTTCTGCTCAACCGCGTGGGCACCAAAATGTGTGCTGGGGGAAATCACACATGATCTTCTCAAGCAGCCTTTGACCTCCCTCAGGATCATAGATGGCCGTGTTCGTAAGGAATTATTAGCCAACATTCCATATCTTCTATGAAGATGAAAATGCGTGTTTTGTGTAGAGCTGGGTGAGACCCATGTTCCTGATTTCTAAATTTCTAAATACCCACCGCTTTGAGGATGCCCCTAACTTGGTTGTCCAGGCAGAGGCTGAGAGGGAATGGTTTAGAGGGCTAGCAGGCAGATCTTTTTCAGTTCAGTGCCTTCCTTGCTATAAGCCCAGTTGGCAGAGCTTTACTCAGCTACGGAGTGTTACTGTGTCTTCCTTCAAACCTGATGCATCAGTTGGATGGATCCTTATGGAGGGCTCTTCCTCACTTGGCTACAACTGTGGCTCAACTCTCAAACAAAGCAGACATTTGAGACAGTCTCGCTCTGTCACCAGGTGCCAGGCTGGAGTGCAGTAGCGAGATCTCTGCTCAGTGCAACCTCTGCCTCCCGGGTTCAAGCAATTCTGCCGCAGCCTCCCGAGTAGCTGGGACTACAGGTGCACGCTATCACGTCCAGCTAATTTTTGTATTTTTAGTAGAGACGGGGTTTCACCGTGTTGGCCAGGATGGTCTCGATCTCTTGACCTCGTGATCCGCCCTCCTCGGCCTCCCAAAGTGCTGGGATTACAGGCGTGAGCTGCCGCGCCCGGCCCAAAGTGAACATTTATAAATAATTGAATGTAGCTTTTTTTTTGAGATGGAGTCTCGCTCTGTTGCCAAGGCTGGAGTGCAGTGGTGTGATCCTGTCTCACTACAGTCTCTGCCTCCCGGGTTCAAGTGATTCTTCTGTCTCAGCCTCTTGAGTAGCTGGGATTACAGGTGCCTGCCACCACGCCCAACTAATTTTTGAATCTTTAATAAAGACGGGGTTTCACCACGTTGGCCAGGCTAATCTCGAACTCCTAACCTTAGGTGATCTGCCCACTCAGCCTCCCAAAGTGCTGGGATTACAGGTGTGAGCCACTGTGCTGGGCCTGGAGGTAACTCTTTAAATCAAACACTCAGCAAAGAATTGATTTGTTTGCAGGCCTGTTCTTTCACTAAAGCATAACCCCTAACGTCAAGGGCTTCCAAACTGGTGAAAATGATGCAAGGGATGGGGTGAGAAATGGCAGAGATCAGCTAATGGCCCTGAGCCACACTCTGACCTCCACAAAACCTCAGTAGCTTATGGGTCTCTGATATGTTTTTGTGTGTGTTTGTAAGAGAGATACTGAGATTTCCCTTCACAATGACTTTGATTTCTTTTTTTTTTTTTTTTTTTTGAGACAGTCTCACTCTGTTATCAGGCGCTAGGCTGGAGTGCAGTGGCGCGACCTCGGCTCACTGCAACTTCCGCCGCAGGGTTCAAGCAATTCTCCTGCCTCAGCCTCCCAGGTAGCTGGGACTACAGGCATGCGCCACCACGCCCAGCTAATTTTTTTGTATTTTTAGTAGAGACGGGGTTTCACCATGTTGACCAAGATGGTCTCGATCTCTTGACCTCATGATCCGCCCGCCTCGGCCTCCCAAACTTTGATTTCTTTGCTCTTCTCTCCATCCTGGCAGCTTGTGTACATCAGCGCAAATCTACATATGACTTAATGATTTACCTGCAACTTGAATCAAGAGTTCTGGTCGGGCATGGTGGCTCACACCTGTAATTCGAGCACTTTGGGAGGCCGAGGAAGGTGGATCACCTGAGGATGGGAGTTCGAGACCAGTATGACCAAAATGGAGAAACCCCTGTCTCTACTAAAAATACAAAAATTGGCTGGGCGTGGTGGCATATGCCTGTAATCCCAGCTACTTGGGAGGCTGAGGCAGGAGAATCGCTTGAACCCGGGAGGCAGAGGTTGCAGTGAGCCGAGATCGTACCATTACACTCCACCCTGGGCGACAAGAGTGAAACTCCGTCTCAAAAAAAAAAAAAAGAAGAGTTTTGCTCATTTGCAGAAACATTATCTCCAAACCATGTTTTGAGGTTGCATGTAATCAAAATTTAAAAAACAAGAACTTATTTTAACTCTGAGTGATGCGTAAGAGTTGCTTTAGTAGCTATGTATCAGGTACCCACTTGCCATGGCACTTCACGTATATTCTCTTTAATTTTTACAATCTCAGCTGGTCACCCTTCCCTTTACCTACACGAGGAAACTAAGGCTTAAAAGATGAAACCACTTACCTACTAGATATGAAGCTACAGTGTTTGGAATCTGGTCAGTCTGATTCTAGAGCCCAAACTCTGAATCATTACTTTCTGATGCCCAAGAAGTTTGAATCAATCTTTCTGTCGTTGGGTTTTCCGGTAAAAACTAGAAAACCTGCTAGACAAATTCCAAAAGAGCTGTGGCATTTGAATCAATTTTAATCCAGCCAATTTATTCCCTTTAAACTACCAAATAGAAGACTATTTCACCTGTTTTTAGTTATTGGTAAATACATTTTAAAATTTCTATGGCACTTCCGCTTCCGCCGGGGTGGTGCCAGAGCAGCAGTTATGAGTTGCTTCACGTTTATCAGTAAGAGGATCATTTTCCCGTCATTGGTTCTTTCTGACTGGTCCAGGGTGTCACTCATTAAGGCCACAGGGCCCAGGACTTGCACTTTTCAGCTTCGTAAGGGTTGAAAGGGCCACTCAGTGGAAGAGGGCATGGGAAGGTTTATGGGTGCTGGTAATGTTCTGGTTCTTGCTCTAAATCCTGGATTCATGAGTATTTATTTGTGAAAATCAACAAGCTGTAGAGTTATTTCTGTGCTCTTAAAAAAAAGTGCTATGAATGGAACATAGAAGAAACTAGAGAAAGTGGCTACAGGACCTATCCTGTCCTGTTTCACCCTGTATTGTATTAAGAGTTGGCTGGGCACGGTGGCTCACGGCTGTAATCCCATCACTTTGGGAGGCCAAGGCTGGCAGATTGCCTGAGCAGCAGTTTGAGATCAGTCTGGGCAACATAGGGAGCCCTATCTCTACAAAAAATTACAAAAAGTAGCTGGACATGGTGGCATGTGCCTGTGGTCCCAACTACTTCAGAGGCTGAGATGGGAAACTTTTTTGAGCCTAAGAGGTCAAGGCTGCAGTGAGCAGTGATGGCACCACTGCACTCCAGCCTGGGTGAGAGCCAGATTTTGTCTCAAAAAAACCCAAATATATTCCTCAAGGTTCTGTGGGAAAGTGAGGATAGGACCTCTAGAAGCAAAGGCCCAGCCCCGTCCTGGCCTTGGCTCTTTCCCTCTGCAGTGTAGTGCTCAGGCAGAACAGCCTCCTAGGAGTGAGGGCTGACGCCTCAGCACTCCATTCCTTCTCATTTCCCTGTTCATAGATACATTTTCTGAAAGACCTGGAGGTAGTTCTTGGCAAATATATTATTGGTAAATATATTCTAGCAGGCAAGTTAAGCTAGATACTTTTAAGTGAGGTAGGGAAGGTGAAGAGTGAATATGGCTCCTTAATAGGGGTTTCTTTGTCCCTTGCCGCTTTAAAAATCTTCCGGAGAAAGGGCTGTCATGATGGCATATAGTGAGTAACTATGACCCAGGGGAATTTAGAAAACTGCTTTCCTTTTTTTATATATATATATTTTTTATAAAGACGGGGTTTCACCATGTTAGTCAGGCTGGTCTTGAACTCCCAACCTCAGGTGATCCGCCTGCCTTGGCCTCCAAAGTGCTTGGATTACAGGCGTGAGCCACCACACCCAGCTGAAAACTGCTTTCCTTAGGTTGGTAAGGCAGGGTGCAAAGATGTGGTATTTGCTTGTTAAGACCTTTTCATTTCAATACAATGTGAGGTAGCATGTCAATAATTCAAGAGGGTTGCTCAGAAAGCCAAATCAAGACAAAGTTAAATTTCAGGATAAACAATGTGTATAATGGCATTTCTTTTTCACACTTAGATTTATGTAGGTTTCCATTTTGGAATCTATCAAATTGTTCTGGCTTTTTTTTCTTCTTATAGACAGAGCGAGAAAAACAGAAATGGTATTAACAAGCTATTCATTAAGAACTAGGTTCTTGGACAGGCATAGTGGCTCACATGCCTGTAATCCCAGTACTTTGGGAGGCCAAAGTGGGAGGATCACTTGAGGCCAGAAGTTCAAGACCAAACTGATCAACATAGCAAGACTCCATCTCTTAAAAAAAAAAAAATTAGGTTCTAGGTATCTTTTTGTATATTCTCAATTAAAACTAACAAGTTAACTAGTAGTATCCCCTGACAGAGATTAGGGCCTCAAGGCTTAGGTAAGTTCATAAGGTTTGTAAATAGTAAACTTGAAATCTACACCTAAATTATATTTACCTTTAGACAACACTGCCTCCTCAAGTTCATGTGGAAACAGGCTGAAGTTTTGTCCTATGAAGTATGCAATTATATATTCTTAATACTAATCAAAGGAGAGAATTAATACCATTAGAGGAGTCAGCGGCTCCACAACAGCACCCATGTTAAAAATGTATTTGTCTTCCTGGAGTCAGAGGAAACCTGAATGGGCAGTCAATTTTAAATTATAACTGAGGTAGAGAGGGGTATTTTATCTAGAGAAAAACACAAGACCAGGTTTATTTCATACAATGTTATTCACACATTTTTCATTTTCTAATTTATACATAATATACAAAGAAGTGAAGTTAACATTATTTCATATGAACCAATAAGAGCCAGGACTTAAGACAAACTGGTGCAGAAACCATCCGTATCAAAAGGAGACACTCGAGTAAAGCCTAGGTAGTCTAGCCCAATTGTTTCTTTATTCTGAAATGTCATTTTCAGATTTTACCAAAATTTCTTGCCAACTTACTAAAAGGTAAAAATTGGGGTGGGCACCCAAAATGGCAGACTGTAAAATTCCTACAAGAAGTTATTTTTGTAGAGCAGGCCTGAAAGTATTGGGAACATTGAGTTGTCAGCACTGGGACAGGTGGGAATATCAGAACCCCAAGAAGAGGATTTAGTTTCTCAATGTAATATTCTCTAGTGCTTGTCATTTTCCAAAATTGCAGAGATAATGCCTGTGCCAACAGACCGCAAGGATGAAGAAAGACTAGGAATTCAACTGTACAAAGACAGGAAAGTCATTACCAATCTCCAACACGACAGCTTTGATCCTGAAACCACGGGCTGATACTGAGAACAAAAGTCTGACATGGGCCAAAATACTCTGAGGTTGGCAAAGTAGGAAAAAGTGAGAGCGGCTTTGTGTGGGTTTAAAAACAAAAAAAAGGCGCTGCTACAGTGACTGGTACATGTTGATGACCCTGTGTGACTATGAGAAGGAACAGTGACAAGTGTTTGGATTTAATGGCCTCACCAAGGAATGTTGGGTTAGAAAACTAAAATAACTAAACACCAAACACGAAAAGGTATGCCTGGCATCTCCAAACTTTATGCCATTATTTTTAGGTTCATAATATGAACAACTAAATGATAAAACCTTTAGATTCCACACTGTGCTCAGAAGATAGCTTTTCTTCTGCACAGCTCTAGTAAAAAAAAATCTCTTCCATATTCAGCTGACAGAGATAGCATGTTCATTTTAGTTTCAGCACTAAACATAAGTGGGTCAACATAAATGTTTATACAAAATACTGACTTCAACAAAATACAAAGCACTTTCTTTATCTTTCAGAAACTGAATATACATAGCAAGTTTTTTTCCAAAATATTTTCATAGGCAAAGGATTAAAAACGATTTTAATTATACACATATGGTCACAATTTTGCCTTAAAAAGATTGTTGGGAAATGTACATAAGGCCGCTTGTAAATGTACATTGTGTTACTGTTATGTCTTATGTCCAGCGAAAAAAAAGTTATCATACAGATTTGCTCTTACTTGGGAGTAGGCTATTCAAAAATACAGTACTCTTCTGTACAAAGAAAAAAGTCACATCACATTTAGTAAGATGAAAAAAGCATTGGCCTCCATGGTAACCAAGTATCTCAGTCCAATACTTTCTGTTACGCACAATACCCTGACTTCAATTGAAAGTGATCCAAATTCTAGCATGTCCATATTAACAGTCGACAAGTATGTTATAAAACAAAATGATCTCACAATAATAAAAAGAAAGCTGGTTCATACTTCTGAAACCATATAAAGATAAAAAATTTTTAAAAAATCACTCTCGATTTGGAGAAATAAATTTACATTATACAACACTATATTGCCAGGTCAAAGAGGGCAGGGACATAAATGTACACTAAAATGCAAATGTATCCCAAAGAGATAAAACAAATTCCATTTACAGCATGAAGGTTTACAAATGTACACCTGTACAACCGAGGAAAGCGTCACTACTAAATTAAGCAAGGCTTTTATAATAAACACTGAAACAAGATTTCCTTTCAAAGTGTAAACTTACATCTATTACTACACACACAATGCATATATTTATAGAAAGCAAAAAGAGCTATCTGAATATGTAATCATGCTTAAATGCTGAGCTATCAAATTCACTTTTCAGTGGCCCCTTTTCACCTCTATCTGGTTCCTACTTTCTGCCTCTATGAAAAAGCAAAATAAAGCTCACTTCCTCAACATGTCTTTGTAATTCTATAAGCAAAACAAAACACAAATTTCCACTCTTTCTCACTGCAAACCAAACTGAAAAGTTAATATATGACTTAACTTTTCATTTAGTGCACTTAATTGGAAGTGTCACCATGATTTTATATATCTTCTCTCTTACAACAATTACATATGTAAGTATATACAATATTTTTGTACATTGCCAGAGACATTTTAGGGCAGTATTTGTATTAAAACCACATCTACTGTAAATAATGTTGAGTTCTGTTCATCTCAAACCATTTTATTCTTGTCTCATTTGCTCATTATTTGCATGATAGTTTGTGAATTACCAAAATACAACTTAACTCTTTTTAAAATATTAATCATAGTTATGCAGTTGATTGTTAATCTGTTATAAAAGGTCTCACATAAAGGAAAAAAATAAGGACTATAATTCTATATACATCTCTATAAACCTGTTGTGCTATGGGGTTGTAGACCTACCAGACTGTGAGCCAGTTTATTAAAAGAATACTGTACTTTTTCCTTTAAAAACTATTTTTGTGACTTTACAAGGTAAAAATTTACAAAATATGAGACAGCTTTTTTATTTTTGATACAGCTACATCATATACAGGCATTCTGTGCTTTGCCAGCAATCCAATCTGATAGGTCTCCACTCAGGGCTGAATATAATTTATAATTCATCCCCCACCCCCCAAATATACACAAGAACCTTAAAAAATTTACAAATGGATGAATAAAGTCAATAAATAGTTTTGTTTTAAAAAAAATTGAAGATTCATAGTTGAGTTGTGTTTTGATAATTCACACACAAAAAAAATCTTTTCACATGGTTAAATCATCTTCTTTCTCTTGCTTCTGTAATTTACAGCATTCCATTTGGTGGTCCTCCAATAGGTCCTAGATCCGGGCTATTCTTCAAATAATACTTTTCCAGCTTGGCCAGTATATGCTTCCCGTATGTGTATTTGCGCAAAGTAGTAATGTGAGGTCGAATCTGAAAAACAAATAATCTGCTTAGAAAATCTAAGTCATTTTAGTTTCCAATTTCTTAAAAAAGCACCCCTAAATCTGGGTAATTTAGAGGAATAATTGCAATTAAAAAAATCTAAATCCAAAGAAAGCTACTTTTTGCAAAAGCAGTTGTGATCCACTCATCCTTCTAAACATCTGTTCTTGAAATTGTTCAATGAATAAAAAAACACTACATCTAACTATGTCACATGCAAATAGGCAGAGGCCCCAAATATAGCAAGAAAGTTACCCAGTAATTCCACACCCAGGAATTTATTCTACTAAAAAAATTATGACCGGGAGGATCCAAGATGGCCGATTAGGAGCAGCTGAGGATTGCAGCTCCCAGTGAAAGCGTGGAGGGTGAGTGGACGCCACATTCCCAGACGGATTTTTATTGCCCACCGACCAGGAGATTCCCAGGGGGAGGAGCCCCACGGGTCGCCAGTGCACCTGGTTTGGCCGGCGCGGCTGTTTTCGCCTGCGCGGGCGCTTTCGCCACCGCTGTTTGGAGCGGCGCCGTGGCGCAGCAGTTCCCAATACAAAATACGTGGGTCCGGGTGCCATTTCCCTGGCAATTGGAACTCCGGGAAGGCAAAGCCGCCCATTCATTTGATTAAAAAAAGGGGACTGAAACAGACAGCCAGGCCAGGAGATTTCCCAGGCAAAAAAACGCCAGCGCCTGCGGTTTCAGCCGGCGCAGTGGGTCACCGCACGGGAAATCATACAGATCCCGGCGCCTTTTCAACAGGCGGCTGGAACACC
>PVKV010041274.1:0-11574 GCA_004027835.1 Alouatta palliata | reverse complement strand
CAAAACGGAGCTACATAACTGAATGCTTGTCAATGTGTGCATAAAACATACACAGTGGAAGCTGTGTTTCGTTTGGGGAGTTGGAAACACATTTCTTCTAGGAACTGCGTTTGGGCTTCCCAGACTGAATGGGAGCATATGCTGTAAAGAGAAACGTCTCGCTCTGAAACCAAAACGGAGCTACATAACTGAATGCTTTTAAATGTGTGCATTCAACTGACAGAGTTGAAGCTGTGTTTCGTTTGGGGAGTTAGAAACACATTTCTTCTAGGATCTGCGTTTGGGCTTCCCTGACTGAATGGGAGCATATGCTGTAAAGAGAAACATCTCGCTCTAAAACTAAAATGGAGCTACATAACTGAATGCTTGTCAATGTGTGCATTCAACTTACACAGTTGAAGCTGTGTTTCGTTTGTGGAGTTAGAAACACATTTCTTCTAGGAACTGCATTTGGGCTTCCCAGACTGAATGGGAGCATGTGCCGTAAAGAGAAACATCTCGCTCTAAAACTAAAACGGAGCTACCTAACTGAATGCCTATCAATCTGTGCACTCAAATTACAGAGCTGAAGCTGTGTTTCATTTGGTTAGTTAGAAACACATTTCTTCTAGGAACTGCGTTTGGGCTTCCCACAGTGAATGGAAGCATATGCTGTACAGAGAAACATCTCGCTCTAAAAGCAAAACGGAACAACCTAACTGAATGCTTGTCAATCTGTGCACTCAACTTACAGAGGTGAAGCTGTGTTTCGTTTGGGGAGATAGAAACACATTTCTTCTAGAAACTGCGTTTTGGCATCCCAGGCTGAATGGGAGCATATGCTGTAAAGAGGAACATGTCGCTCTAAAACCAAAACGGAGTTACATAACTGAATGCTTTTAAATGTGTGCATTCAACTGACAGAGTTGAAGCTGTGTTTCATTTGGGGAGTTAGAAACACATTTCTCCTAGGAACTGCGTTTGGTCTTCCCACAGTGAATGGGAGCATATGCTGTAAAGAGAAACATCTCACTCTAAAACCAAAACGGAGCTAACTAACTGAATGCTTGTCAATGTGTACATTCAACTTACAGAGTTGAAGCTGTGTTTCGTTTGGGGAGTTGGAAACACATTTCTTCAAAGAACTGCGTTTGGGCTTCCCAGACTGAATGGGAGCATATGCTGTAAAGAGAAACATCTCGCTCTAAAACCAAAATGGAGATACATAACTGAATGCTTGTCAATGTGTGCATTCAACTTACAGAGTTGAAGCTGTGTTTCGTTTGGGAAGTTAGAAACACATTTCTTCTACGAACTGCGTTTGGGCTTCCCAGACTGAATGGGAGCATATGCTGTAAAGAGAAACATCTCGCTCTAAAACCAAAGCGGAGTTACCTAACTGAAAGCTTGTCAATGAGTGCATTCAACTTACAGAGTTGAAGCTGTGTTTCGTTTGGGGAGTTAGAAACTCATTTCTTCTAGGAACTGCTATTGTGCCTCCCAAAGTGAATGGGAGCATATGCTGTAAAGAGAAACATCTCGCTCTAAAACCAAAACGGAATTACCTAACTGAATGCTTGTCAATGTGTGCATAAATCATACACAGTGGAAGCTGTGTTTCGTTTGGGGAGTTAGAAACACATTTTTTCTAAGAACTGCGTTTGGGCTTCCCAGAGTGAATGGGAGCATATGCTGTAAAGAGAAACATCTCGCTCTAAAACCAAAGCGGAGTTACCTAACTGAAAGCTTGTCAATGAGTGCATTCATCCTACAGAGTTGAAGCTGTGTTTCGTTTGTGGAGATAGAAACCCATTTCTTCTTGGAACTGCGTTTGGGCTTCCCAGACTGAAAGCGAGCATATGCTGTAAAGAGAAACATCTCGCTCTAAAACCTAAACGGAGCTACCTAACTGAATGCTTGTCAATGTGTGCATTCAACCTACAGAGTTGAAGCTGTGTTACGTTTGGGGAGTTAGAAACACATTTCTTCTAGGAACTGCGTTTGGGCTTCCCAGACTGAATGGGAGCATATGCTGTAAAGAGAAACATCTCACTCTAAAACCAAAACGGAGCTACTTATCTGAATTATTGTCAATGTGTGCACTCGACTTACAGAGGTGAAGCTGTGTTAATTTGGGGAGTTAGAAACACATTTCTTCTAGGAACTGCGTTTGGGCTTCCCAGACTGAATGGGAGCATGTGCTGTAAAGAGAAACATCTCGCTCTAAAACCAAAACGGAGCTACCTAACTGAATGCTTATCAATCTTTGCAATCAACTTACTGAGTTGAAGCTGTGTTTCATTTGGTTAGTTAGAAACACATTTATTGCAGGAACTGCCTTTGGGCTTCCCAGACTGAATGGGAGCATATGCTGTAAAGAGAAACATCTCGCTCTAAAATCAAAACGGAGCTACCTAACTGAATGCTTGTCAATGTGTGCATTCAACATTCAGAGTTGAAGCTGTGTTTCGTTTGGGGAGTTAGAAACACATTTCTTGTAGGAACTGCGTTTGGGCTTCCCTCATTGAAAGGGAGCATATGCTGTAAAGAGAAACATCACACTCTAAAACCAAAACGGAGCTACTTATCTGAATGCTTGTAAATGTGTGCACTCAACTTACAGAGTTGAAGCTGTGTTTCTTTTGTGGAGTTAGAAACACATTTCTTCTAGGAACTGCTATTGTGCCTCCCAGACTGAATGGGAGCATATGCTGTAAAGAGAAATATCTCGCTCTTAAACCAAAACGGAACTACCTAACTGAATGCTTGTTAATGTGTGCATTCAACCTACAGAGTTGAAGCTGTGTTTCGTTTGGGGAGTTAGAAACCAGTTTCTTCTAGGAACTGCGTTTGGGATTCCCAGAGTGAATGGGAGCATATGCAGTAAAGAGAAGTATCTCGCTCTAAAACCAAAACGGAGATACCTAACTGAATGCTTCTGAATGTGTGCTTTCAACGTACAGAGTTGAAGCTGTGTTTCGCTTGGGGAGTTAGAAACACATTTCTTCTATGAACTGCGTTTTGGCTTCGCAGACTGAATGGGAGAATATGCTATAAAGAGAAACATCTCGCTCTAAAAGCAAAACAGAGCCACCTAACTGAATGCCTGTCAACGTGTGCATTCAACTTACAGAGTTGAAGCTCTGTTTAGTTTTGGGAGTTAGAAACACATTTCTTCTAGGAACTGCGTTTGGGCTTCCCAGAGTGAAAGGGAGCATATGCGGTAAAGAGAAACATCTCACTCTAAAACCAAAACGGAGCTACTTATCTGAATGCTTGTCAATGTGTGCACTCGACTTACAGAGTTGAAGCTGTGTTAATTTGGGGAGTTAGAAACACATTTCTTCTAGGAAATGCGTTTGGGCTTCCCAGACTGAATGGGAGCATGTGCTGTAAAGAGAAACATCTCCCTCTAAAACCAAAACGGAGCTACCTAACTGAATGCTTTTCAATCTGTGCACTCAACTTACAGAGTTGAAGGTGTGTTTCATTTGGTTAGTTAGAAACACATTTATTCTAGGAACTGCCTTTGGGCTTCCCAGACTGAATGGGAGCATATGCTGTAAAGAGAAACATCTCGCTCTAAAACCAAAACGGACCTACCTAACTGAATGCTTGTCAATGTGTGCATTCAACTTACAGAGTTGAAGCTGTGTTTCGTTCGGGGGGTTAGAAACGCATTTCTTCTAGAAACTGTGTTTTGGCTTCCCAGATTAATGGGAGCATATGCTGTAAAGAGAAACATCTCGCTCTAAAACCAAAACGGAGCTACCTAACTGAATGCTTGTCAATGAGTGCATTCAACTTACAGAGTTGAAGCTGTGTTTCGTTTGGGGAGTTAGAAACTCATTTCTTCTAGGAACTGCTATTGTGCCTCCCAAACTGAATGGGAGCATATGCTGTAAAGAGAAACATCTCGCTCTAAAACCAAAGCGGAATTACCTAACTGAATGCATGTCAATGTGTGCATAAAACATACACAGTGGAAGCTGTGTTTCGTTTGGGGAGTTAGAAACACATTTTTTCTAAGAACTGCGTTTGGGCTTCCCAGAATGAATGGGAGCATATGCTGTAAAGAGAAACATCTCGCACTAAAACCAAAGCGGAGTTACCTAACTGAAAGCTTGTCAATGAGTGCTTTCAACGTACAGAGTTGAAGCTGTGTTTCGCTTGGGGAGTTAGAAACACTTTTCTTCTAGGAACTGCGTTTTGGCTTCCCAGACTGTGAATGGGAGCATATGCTGTAAAGAGAAACATCTCGCTCTAAAAGCAAAACGGAGCTACCTAACTGAATGCCTGTAAATGTGTGCATTCAACTTACAGAGTTGAAGCTCTGTTTAGTTTTGGGAGTTAGAAACACTTTTCTTCTAGGAACTGCGTTTGGGCTTCCCAGAGTGAAAGGGAGCATATGCTGTAAAGAGAAACATCTCCCTCTAAAACCTAAACGGAGCTACTTATCTGAATGCTTGTCAATGAGTGCACTCAACATACAGAGTTGAAGCTGTGTTTCGTTTGGGGAGTTAGAAACACATTTCTTCTAGGAACTGCGTTTGGGCTTCCCTCAGTGAATGGGAGCATATGCTGTAAAGAGAAATAACTCACTCTAAAACCAAAACGGAGCTAACTAACTGAATGTTTGTCAATGTTGTTCATTCAACTTACAGAGTTGAAGCTGTGTTTCGTTTGGGGAGTTAGAAACACATTTCTTCTAGGAACTGCGTTTGGGCTTCCCAGACTGAATGGGAGCGTATGCTCTAAAGAGAAACATCTCTCTCTAAAATCAAAACGGAGCTACCTAACTGAATGCTTGTCAATATGTGCCTTCAACTGACAGAGTTGAAGCTGTGTTTCGATTGGAGGGTTAGAAACCCATTTCTTCTAAGAACTGCGTTTGGGCTTCCCAGAGTGAATGGGAGCATATGCTGTAAAGAGAAACATCTCTGTCTAAAACCAAAGCGGAGTTACCTAACTGAAAGCTTGTCAATGAGGGCATTCAACTTACAGAGTTGAAGCTGTGTTTCGTTTGGGGATTTAGAAACTCATTTCTTCTAGGAACTGCTATTGTGCCTCCCAGACTGAATGGGAGCATATGCTGTAAAGAGAAACATCTCGCTCTAAAACCAAAACAGATCTACCTAACTGAAAGCTTGTCAATGTGTGCATTCAACTTACACAGTTAAAGCTGTGTTTCGTTTAGGGAGTTAGAAACACATTTCTTCTAGGAACTGCGTTTGGGCTTCCCAGACTGAATGCGAGCATATGCTGTAAAGAGAAACATCTCGCTCTAAAACCAAAACGGAGCTACCTAACTGAATGCTTGTCAATGTGTGCATTCAACCTACAGAGTTGAAGCTGTGTTTCGTTTGAGGACTTAGAAACACATTTCTTCTAGGAACTGCGTTTGGGCTTCCCAGACTGAATGGGAGCATATGCTCTAAAGAGAAACATCTCGCTCTAAAACCAAAACGGAGCTACCTAACTGAATGCTTATCAATCTGTGCACTCAACTTACAGAGTTGAAGCTGTGTTTCGTTTGGGGAGTTAGAAACACATTTCTTCTAGGATCTGCGTTTGGGCTTCCCTGACTGAATGGGAGCATATGTTGTAAAGAGAAACATCTCGCTCTAAAAGCAAAACGGATCTACCTAACTGAATGCTTGTCAATGTGTGCATTCAACTTATGGAGTTGAAGCTGTGTTTCGTTTGGGGAGATAGAAACACATTTCTTCTAGGAACTGCGTTTGGGCTTCCCATACTGAATGGGAGCATATGCTGTAAAGGGAAACATCTCGCTCAAAAACCAAAGTGGAGCTACCTAACTGAATGCTTGTCAATGTGTGCATTCAACTTACAGATTTGGAGCTGTGTTTCGTTTGGGAAGTTAGAAACACATTTCTTCTATGAACTGCGTTTGGGCTTCCCAGACTGAATGGGAGCATATGCTGTAAAGAGAAACATCTCACTCTAAAACCAAAACGGAGCTACCTAACTGAATGCTTGTCAATATGTGCATTCATTCTACAGAGTTGAAGCTGTGTGTCGTTTGGGGAGTTAGAAACACATTTCTTCTAGGAACTGCGTTTGGGCTTCCCAGAGTGAAAGCGAGCATATGCTGTAAAGAGAAACATCTCGCTCTAAAACCAAAACGGAATTACCTAACTGAATGCTTGTCAATGTGTGCACTCAACTTAAAGAGTTGAAGCTGTGTTTCTTTTGTGGAGTTAGAAACAGATTTCTTCTAGGAACTGCATTTGGGCTTCCCAGACTGAATGGGAGCATGTGCTGTAAAGAGAAACGTCTCGCTCTAAATCTAAAACGGAGCTACCTAACTGAATGCCTATCAATCTGTGCACTCAAATAACAGAGTTGAAGCTGTGTTTTATTTGGTTAGTTAGAAACACATTTCCTCTAGGAACTGCGTTTGGGCTTCCTACAGTGAATGGAAGCATATGCTGTACAGAGAAACATCTCGCTCTAAAAGCAAAACGGAACAACCTAACTGAATGCTTGTCAATCTGTGCACTCAACTTACAGAGGTGAAGCTGTGTTTCGTTTGGGGAGATAGAAACACATTTCTTCTAGAAACTGCGTTTTCGCTTCCCAGACTGAATGGGAGCATATGCTGTAAAGAGGAACATGTGGCTCTAAAACCAAAACGGAGTTACATAACTGAATGCTTTTAAAAGTGTGCATTCAACTGACAGAGTTGAAGCTGTGTTTCGTTTGGGGAGTTAGAAACACATTTCTCCTAGGAACTGCGTTTGGGCTTCCCACAGTGAATGGGAGCATATGCTGTAAAGAGAAACATCTCACTCTAAAACCAAAGCGGAGCTACCTAACTGAATGCTTGTCAATGTGTACATTCAACTTACAGAGTAGAAGCTGTGTTTCGTTTGGGGAGTTGGAAACACATTTCTTCAAAGAACTGCGTTTGGGCTTCCCAGACTGAATGGGAGCATATGCTGTAAAGAGAAACATCTCGCTCAAAAACCAAAACGGAGCTACCTAACTGAATACTTGTCAATGTGTGCATTCAACGTACAGAGTTGAAGCTGTGTTTCGTTTGGGGAGTTAGAAACACATTTCTTCTAGAAACTGCGTTTTGGCTTCCCAGACTAAATGGGAGCATATGCTGTAAAGAGAAACATCTCGCTCTAAAACCAAAACGGAGCTACCTAACTGAATGCTTGTCAATGTGTGCATTCAACTGACAGAGTTGAAGCTGTGTTTCGTTTGGGGAGTTAGAAACACATTTCTTCTAAGAACTGCGTTTGGTCATCCCAGAGTGAATGTGAGCATATGATGTAAAGAGAAACATCTCGCTCTAAAATCAAAGCGGAGTTACCTATCTGAAAGCTTGTCAATGAGTGCATTCAACTTACAGAGTTGAAGCTGTGTTTCGTTTGGGGAGTTAGAAACACATTTCTTCTAGGAACTGCGTTTATGCTTCCCAGAGTGAAAGGGAGCATATGCTGTAAAGAGAGACATCTCGCTCTAAAACCAAAACGAAGCTACTTATCTGAATGCTTGTAAATGTGTGCACTCAACTTACAGAGTTGAAGCTGTGTTTCGTTTGTGGAGTTAGAAACACATTTCTTCTAGGAACTGCATTTGGGCTTCCCAGACTGAATGGGAGCATGTGCTGTAAAGAGAAACATCTCGCTCTAAAACTAAAACGGAGCTACCTAACTGAATGCCTATCAATCTGTACACTCAAATTACAGAGTTGAAGCTGTGTTTCATTTGGTTAGTTAGAAACACATTTCTTCTAGGAACTGCGTTTGGGCTTCCCACAGTGAATGGAAGCATATGCTGTACAGAGAAACACCTCGCTCTAAAAGCAAAACGGAACAACCTAACTGAATGCTTGTCAATCTGTGCACTCAACTTACAGAGGTGAAGCTGTGTTTCGTTTGGGGAGTTAGATACACATTTCTTCTAGAAACTGCGTTTTGGCTTCCCAGACTGAATGGGAGCATATGCAGTAAAGAGGAACATGTCGCTCTAAAACCAAAACAGAGCTACATAACTGAATGCTTTTAAATGTGTGCATTCACCTGACAGAGTTGAAACTGTGTTTTGTTTGGGGAGTTAGAAACACATTTTTCCTAGGAACTGCGTTTGGGCTTCCCACAGCGAATGGGAGCATATGCTGTAAAGAGAAACATCTCACTCTAAAACCAAAACGGAGCAACCTAACTGAATGCTTGTCAATGTGTGCATTCAACTTACAGCGTTGAAGCTGTGTTTCGTTTTGGGAGTTAGAAACACATTTCTTCTATTAACTGCGTTTGGGCATCCCAGAGTGAATGGGAGCATATGCTGTAAAGAGAAACATCTCGCTCTAAAATGAAAACGGAGCTACCTAACTGAATGCTTGTCAATGTGTGCATTCAACTGACGGAGTTGAAGCTTTCTTTCCTTTGGGGAGTTAGAAACACATTTCTTCTAAGAACTGCATTTGGGATTCCCAGACTGAATGGGAGCATATGCTGTAAAGAGAAACATCTCGCTCAAAAACCAAAGCGGAGTTACCTAACTGAAAGCTTGTGAATGAGTGCATTCAACTTACAGAGTTGAAGCTGTGTTTCGTTTGATGAGTTAGAAACTCATTTCTTCTAGGAACGGCTATTATGCCTCCCAGACTGAATGGGAGCATATGCTGTAAAGAGAAACATCTCGCTCTAAAACCAAAACGGAAATACCTAACTGAATGCTTGTCAATGTGTGCATTCAACGTACAGAGTTGAAGCTCTCTTTCGTTTGGGAAGTTAGAAACACATTTCTTCTAGAAACTGCGTTTGGGCTTCCCAGACTGAATGGGATCTTATGCTGTAAAGAGAAACATCTCGCTCTAAAACCAAAACGGAGCTACCTAACTGAATGCTTGTCTATGTATGCATTCAACTGACAGAGTTGAAGCTGTGTTTCGTTTGGGTAGCTAGAAACACATTTCTCCTAGGGAACTACGTTTGGCCTTCCCAGACTGAATGGGAGCATATGCTGTAAAGAGAAACATCTCGCTCTAAAACCAAAACGGAGCTACATAATTCAATGCTTATCAATCTGTGCACTCAGCTTACAGAGATGAAGCTGTGTTTCGTTTGGTTAGTTAGAAACACATTTCTTCTAGAAACTGCGTTTGGGCTTCCCACAGTGAATGGGAGCATATGCTGTAAAGAGAAACATCTCACTCTAAAACCAAAACGGAGCTACCTAAGTGAATGCTTCTCAATGTGTACATTCAACTTACAGAGTTGAAGCTGTGTATCATTTGGGGAGTTAGAAACACATTTCTTCTAGGAACTGCGTTTGGGCTTCCCAGAGTGAAAGGGAGCATATGCTGTAAAGAGAAATATCTCGCTCTAAAACCAAAACGGAGTTACCTAACTGAATGCTTGTCAATGTGCGCATTCAACGTGCAGAGGTGAAGCTGTGTTTCCTTTCGGGAGTTTGAAGCATATTTCTTCTAGGAACTGCGTTTTGGCTTCCCAGACTGAATGGGAGCATGTGCTGTAAAGAGAAACATCTTGCTCTAAAAGTAAAACGGAGCTACCTAACTGAATGCTTGTCAATGCGTGCATTCAACTTACAGAGTTGGAGCTCTGTTACGTTTTGGGAGTTAGAAACACATTTATTCTAGGAACTGCGTTTGGGCATCCCAGACTGAATGGGTGCATATGCTGTAAAGAGAAACATCTCGCTCTAAAAGCAAAACGGAGCTACCTAACTGAATGCTTGTTAATGTGTGCATTCAACTTATAGATTTGAAGCTGTGTTTCGTTTGGGGAGATAGAAACACATTTCTTCTAGGAACTGCGTTTGGGCTTCCCAGACTGAATTGGAGCATGTGTTGTAAAGAGAAACATCTCGCTCTAAAACCCAAACGGAGCTACCTAACTGAATGCCTATCAAACTGTGCACTCAAATTACAGAGTTGAAGCTGTGTTTCATTTGGTTAGTTAGAAACACACTTCTTCTAGGAACTGCGTTTGGGCTTCCCAGAGTGAAAGGGAGCATATGCTGTAAAGAGAAATATCTCACACTAAAACCGCAACGGAGCTACCTAACTGAATGCTTGTCAATGTGTACATTCAACTTACAGAGTTGAAGCTGTGTTCCGTTTGGGGAGTTAGAAACACATTTATTCTAGGAACTGCGTTTCTGCTTCCCAGACTGAATGGGAGCATATGCTGTAAAGAGAAACATCTCGCTCTAACATCAAAACGGAGCTACCTAACTGAATGCTTGTCAATGTGTGCATTCAACTGACAGAGTTGAAGCTGTGTTTCGTTTGGGGAGTTAGAAACACATTTCTTCTAGAAACTGCGTTTTGGCTTCCCAGACTAAATGGGTGCATATGCTGTAAAGCGAAACATCTCGCTCTAAAACCAAAACGGAGCTACCTAACTGAATGCTTGTCAATGTGTGCATTCAACTGACAGAGTTGAAGCTGTGTTTCGTTTGGGGAGTTAGAAACACATTTCTTCTAAGAACTGCGTTTGGTCATCCCAGAGTGAATGTGAGCATATGCTGTAAAGAGAAACATCTCGCTCTAAAACCAAAGCGGAGTTACCTAACTGAAAGCTTGTCAATGAGTGCGTTCAACCTGCAGAGTTGAAGCTGTGTTTTGTTTGGGGAGTTAGAAACTCTTTTCTTCTAGAAACTGCTATTGTGCCTCCCAGACTGAATGGGAGGATATGCTGTAACGAGAAATATCTCGCTCTAAAACCAAAACGGAACTACCTAACTGAATGCTTGTTAATGTGTGCATTCAACCTACAGAGTTGAAGCTGTGTTTCGTTTCGGGAGTTAGAAACCCGTTTCTTCTAGGAACTGCGTTTGGGATTCCCAGAGTGAATGGGAGCATATGCAGTAAAGAGAAGTATCTCGCTCTAAAACCAAAACGGAGATACCTAACTGAATGCTTCTCAATGTGTGGTTTCCACGTACAGAGTTGAAGCTGTGTTTCGCTTGGGGAGTTAGAAACACATTTCTTCTAGGAACTGCGTTTTGGCTTCCCAGACTGAATGGGAGCATATGCTATAAAGAGAAACATCTCGCTCTAAAAGAAAAACGAAGCTACCTAACTGAATGTCTGTCAATCTGTGCATTCAACTTACAGAGTTGAAGCTCTTTTTAGTTTTGGGAGTTAGAAACACATTTATTCTAGGAACTGCGTTTGGGCTTCTCAGACTGAATGGGAGCATATGCTGTAAAGAGAGACATCTCACTCTAAAACCAAAACGGAGCTACTTATCTGAATGCTTGTCAATGTGTGCACTCAACTTACAGAGTTGAAGCTGTGTTTCGTTTGGGGAGTTAGAAACACATTTCTTCTAGGAACTGCGTTTGGGCTTCCCTGACTGAATTGGAACATATGCTGTAAAGAGAAACATCTCGCTCTAAAATCAAAACGGAGCTACTTAACTGAATTCTTGTCAATGTGTGCATAAAACATACACAGTGGAAGCTGTGTTTCGTTTGAGGAGTTAGAAACAAATTTTTTCTAAGAACTGCGTTTGGCCTTCCCAGAGTGAATGGGAGCATATGCTGTAAAGAGAAACATCTCGCTCTAAAACCAAAGCGGAGATA
>PVKV010041273.1:0-11573 GCA_004027835.1 Alouatta palliata | reverse complement strand
CCAGGACCCTTCCCCAGGGTTCCTTCCCCAGGACCCTTCCCCAGGGCTCCTTCCCCAGGGCTCCTTCCCCAGGGCCCTTCCCCAGGACCCTTCCCCAGGGTTCCTTCCCCAGGACCCTTCCCCAGGGCTCCTTCCCCAGGGCTCCTTCCCCAGGGCCCTTCCCCAGGACCCTTCCCCAGGGTTCCTTCCCCAGGACCCTTCCCCAGGGCTCCTTCCCCAGGACCCTTCCCCAGGGCTCCTTTCCCAGGCTTCTGCGGCCGCCTAATTGGGTTCAGCCAATGGTCAACAGCACAGGAGGACTGGGGATGGGAGAAGTAGACTCTTGCTGTTTCTTCACTGTCTCCTCCTGGTTGGGTGGATGCCCCCATGACCCCAGCTCTCACTAGGTGGGCCTCCCCGAGGCTCGCGCTGCTGGCCTTGCTTTGCCTTCAGATCTGAAGAGTGGAGTCCCGCGGCTGAGAGTCTCCGAGCTTCACACTTCCTGTTTTCTTCCTTGCTTCCGCTGTGCTCTCTTTATTAAAGTCTTTGGAGCAGCCTGGGTTTCTTCTGTTTATTTCTAGAAGCTGGATACTATTTACACATTGAGTGTTGAGGATTCCCATATTCTTCACAGACCCAGTGGCCAGTTAACCATGAATCTGCTCACAATGACACCTCTGCCTCCCTGGCTCTAGACCCTGACCGGCCACAGACCACATGGGTGTGTAGCATGTGTGTGTGCTGAGTGAGTCGTCTAGAAATCTGACCTGAGAACTAGTTTTTGGAGCCCGCTGCCCAGGCGCTGGAGCCCTGGGGTAAGAGCATCCAGGAAGTCACCCTGCTTTTTAGTTCAGAGTCCTCTCCAGATGCAGCTCTCCTCTGGTCTCCGCCCAGTTGGTGAGTGTCAGAGACACCTCCCCTGCAGGGAGATGCAGGTCCCCCCTTTCTCATCATTCTCCAAGTCTCTGTTCCACAGCAATCCATGCTGTGTGTCTTCAAGAGTCTCTGGGTGAGGCCCTCCCATTCCCTGCCCCTTGATCCCCGCTCAGTTCTCCAAATATCCACCCGACACAGGGGTAGTGCTGGGCTCTGCCACCCACAGGCAGATTGAGAAATGTTGGTTAGCCATTCATTGACGATCTCATAAATACAAATCATTCCATCCTATAAAGCAGCGATACTCTTAACAGCTATGCACCTGGTTTATGCCATTTTCCCTACTCTAAATGACCTGGACATCTTATGATTTCTGAGTTTCAATGGGGTTTATCGCTCTTGTCTCGTGGCAAGCTATTTCACCTTAGGTTTATGGGTGTTTTGTCTTCTTCTTTCTACTTTTCTGTTTCTTAAATGAAAGACATGTAGTTCACACTCATGTTATTACTGGAAAACATTTATTTTAAATGAAGTAAGTCCTAACCAAGGGACAGGCTAGATCCTCCTAGAAGATGGGGAGAGGAAGGGTCTCAGCGATGGAGTGGAGCTCAGAGCGCCGGGTGCATGTGAGAGAGGCAAGGTCCCCAGGAGGACATGACTTCCCGCCTGGCTGAAGCAGAAGGCTCAGGCTTTGTGGTGTGAGGGCTGATGGTGTGGAGCCCGGGAGCCTTCAGGGTGGGAGCTCGGAGGCATCGTCCACCTGAGTGATGGAGACTCAGGAGCAGCCCACATGGAGGTGGGGCTAAGCCAAGGACAGGAGACGAGTGAGCACAGGGGGCACATCCGTGGGCAGGAGCTGCTCAGAGGCCTCCCAGAGTGTGTGCAGAGGAAGAAGGAGCAGAGCAGGGGGTCCGGGAGGGTGCGTTGCCCTGCACAGACCCTGCAGGTTCGGAGACCCACAAATCCAAGTCTCAAAGAGAGGACAAGCTCTAGAGAATTATCGAATATTGTAAAGTCATTTGAAACTGCTCAGCGCCTGTATCCGAGCTTTTCCAGAGCAACAGGACACCTTTGTAAGCCATCAAACACTCCCTAGGGTTTCTGTTCCCAACTTCCCGTTTCTTTCAGATCCCAGAGCCCATCTGAGGCATCTCAGTCCTAAAATTCCCTTCCTACACCTCCTGGGCCACACTTACTATTTCCCTTCCTCAGCGATCTTCTAGTATGAGAGAGATCTGCCCTGCCCCCACCAGTACAGAAGTTCCTCTTTATTTAGGAGGAAGAGAAGTGGATGAAGGACCATAGAATTCTCTCGACAAGGCCAGGGAACAGTATTTGGTTCATTTGGCTTGTTATGTGCAGGAGACAAGGAAATACATACTCCTGAAGATGGAGGAAGAATTCAACCACGTCCAGAGTGTCAGAAAGTCCCCAGGGTCTATTGGATTTGACATTTGTGGGATCAGGGGTGGCTTTCTCATGGCATTTGGGTGACGTGATAGGGGTGGACTCAGAGCCCAGCTGAAAGCAGAGACATGAATGGCTGCTAGAAACAACAGGATTTTAGCTGCAGCGGGTGTTGGTGGTTCTGTTGTACAATGAGAAAGACAAATACCGGATTCTAGGATGCGGACCAGAGCTCGTAGAGGGACAGTCTGGAGACAGGGATCTCAATCGCATTCAAGGCTGCTTTTTGCTAAAAACATAATTTTCTGTTTTCTGCCTCAAGGGAGATCACGAGTCCCTGAGCCATACAGAACACTTGGTCCAGAGGACAGGGTCTTCCCTGCTGCATTCCAGTGGGACACGGTGGCAGCTGCCCACTCCTCAATGTCTGTGACTCGGTGTCTATCAAAAATGCCAATAGGCAATGTGAAAGGTCTTTAAAACAATTATTTTACAAGACCTGCCTTCTCTGCCCATCTCCCACGGAGGTGGTGGCCATTTGCTGATGGAGAATTTATTCTGATAGAACTTCCTAATGTGGATAAACGAGTGGGGTTCCCTCAGGAGAGCAGCGTTCACATCAGGGCACAAACCCTCCCCCGATTCCTCTCCTCTTCAGTTCCTGTCGGTGCCGTCTTCACTGGCTAACAAGACAGAACGGATCGTCCTCCAATAGCAGCCTCTGCTTCTTCCCAAATCCTATTCGAATATCTCAGGCACTACTCTGGGGGACGTGCAGTTGCTTCCAGCCAGGATGGGAGGTCCACAGCGAATCCTGTTCCTCTACACTGGCCTCCTGAGTTGAGATGCCTGCGTGTTAAGCAAAGACCCCCACGGTGGCAGAGAACACCCAAGGCCTCCCCCACCCCCACTGACACCCCTCCCTGCTCCCACCAGAGACACGGGGAGAGACAGGCAGGAAAGAGAAAGTCTCCGAGCCACCCCTGGAGACAGAGGAGCAGTCTGGGTCACTGGATAAGCACACGGATGTGCAGGTGTGCAGGCTCGGTGCATCGGCTCAGCCCCAGGGAGGGAGAGGGTGTGCAGGCTGGGTGCATCGGCTCAGCCCCAGGGAGGGAGAGGGTGTGCAGGCTGGGTGCATTGGCTCAGCCCCAGGGAGGGAGAGGGTGTGCAGGCTGGGTACATCGGCTCAGCCACAGGGGGGAGAGGGTGTGCAGGCTGGGTGCATCCCCTCAGCCCCAGGGAGGGAGAGGGTGTGCAGGCTGGGTGCATCGGCTCAACCACAGGGCGGGGGTGGGCTTTTGCCCCCAAAGCTGGCAACAGAGTCCTGTCCTTCGCTCCACAGGAGGCTCAAGGCTGCTCTGGCCCAACCCTGCAGGCAGCGGACAAAGCAATGGAGCCCCAGTTCTGAGGGGTGCCTGTTCCTGACTATGTCCTGGAGTGGGGGGACCTCAGGAGGCAATCAAGAGACGAGGAAGAGGCTGCTGTGCCGAGTCAGCTTGTCTGAGGGACTCATGGTGTCCTGCCCTGGCGTCTTGTCCACCCTCATCACCCTGAGGGTGACACCGAGGCCCTCAGAGGAGACAGGACCTGCCCGTGAG
Source organism: Alouatta palliata (assembly GCA_004027835.1). Classification (NCBI taxonomy): domain Eukaryota; kingdom Metazoa; phylum Chordata; class Mammalia; order Primates; family Atelidae; genus Alouatta; species Alouatta palliata. Next base: position 7,710 of record PVKV010041273.1, on the reverse strand, counting down.
TCACAGCCTACCTCGTGTTTTCCACGTCCAGGTGCCCACTCTGTGCTAAGCTCCTCTTGGAATCCAGCAGAGGCTAAGGGCCAGAGAACACAGAGGTCATGACGCTTAAGAGACGTCTCATCCAGGGTCTATTTAGAATGGTAACGGGAGTGGAGAGAGCCTCAGGTGATGGCGATCATAGTTTACCAACCACAGGCCTGGTGAGCAGACATTGGCCGCCACTGCCTGGCCTGGGACACAGCCCAAGGGACTGGGTATCAGGACCGGAGCTTCGTGGGTGGGGACTCTGTTGAGTGGAGCTGCGATCTTGATGTGGGAACACAGGCCTTTCTGTGATGAACCCGGGCCGTGACCGCCTCTCCTCACTCTTCTTTCTCTCCACTCTCCTTCCAGGCCTCCCTGTCCGCCAAGGCCAGCCAGAAAGAGGAGGGCAAGAAGCCATGGGCACTGTCTGTATCTATGCCACAGCCCCGCAAGCATGGCCAGGGGCAGCGGCGGGTGCCCCGCCTGTGAGAGCAGCAGACCCTGCTCGGCCCACCCCTGAGATCACGCAGCCAGCTCCCGGGCGCGCTGCATGCTAAGGGGCTGTGGGCCTTGCTCTCACCGCGTGAGTCTGAATAAGCCGCCTCTTCTCTCTACGCTTTAAATGCTGCACCTGTGAAGCAGAGATAAAACTGCAGCCCCTCCACGGGCTTCCGTGAGGCTTAATGAAATAACACGCACACGGCATATGACACGCGGCAAGGGCTCGGCCACCAGGAGCGTCTCAGCCTCCCGCCGGGCTGCAGACCCAGTGCCTGGGGCTTCACCTTCCCAGAGACTGGCCCAGGCGGTAAATCGGCAGTGTGAACTTCATGGGAGTGAGGGACCAGGGGGAACAAAGGGCATGGGAGGGAACAGCGGTGTATTTCCTACTCCTTAAATGCAGACAGCTCTTCCAGGTCTGGAGAGCACTTTCAGCTGAATGGCAGGCCGATGCCCCTAGGTTGCTAGAGAAGGTGTGTAATCTGAATGGTGCAGACAGAGCTCCTGAGGCTCACAAAGGCTGGGCGTTGTGCCCAAGGCCACCTGGCTCATTACCCGCGGCACAGCCATCAGTCCAGAATCTGACTCCGGATTCTGTGTCTACGCTATGCACACGTATGTCTGTATGCAGCCTTAGGAAGCACGTATACCTGCCTATGCTAAGGCATGCCCTTTATATACACAGAACCTGAGTGCATGTGTCTCTGTGCTCAGTCTCCCCACGGCGACGGCAACCCTCCCAGGGCAGGCGTTGCGCCTGAGGCACCTTTGTCTCCAGCCGCACAGTCCAGGCCGAGTCCGCGCGTGGCCCGTGCAGTGTCTTCGCTAGAGTCTGCTCCAGGAGGACGAGTGTGCACTTATCTGTACTTTTTCTCCTTCCACACTGAGGTTTTCCTACCTCCACAGATTAAACAATGGCAACTAAATTAGCATTTGAAACTCTGTAGCAAGGGTGGACACGGCCCTGCAGGAGGTCACGGCCACAGTGCCCCTGTTCCAGGTTCCCAGGCATACCTGCCACTCTAGGCGGATGGAAAGAAGGCCTCCCCAGAAAGCCACCATCTCAGCGCTGGCAAGGCCAAGGCTCCCGAGTGACTTTCTTTCCAGAATCGGTGTGACAGTCCCATGAAGGGTGCTTCGGTTTGCCAGCAATCTCCTCTCCTGGGTGTGAGCGCTGCTGGCAGGAAAATCAATTGGTCCCACAGCTCTGTCATCCAAGACGCAGAGCTGAGCTGACTTCCCCCGGAGAACCCCAGAGACTCACGCCTGGGCACCTGGGCCTGTTCACCGCGGAGCAATGGGCAGGCCCTGGGCATGCTGTCAGCTGAGCAGTGAAAAGGGACAAGCTGCTGTGTCAAAAATGACACGCCGGCTTCTGCTGGTCTTGCAAAGGAGCTCTGCAGTGATGAGGCTGGGGCTGACATCCCGCAACAGCGCGGCTGGCTTCTGTGCTGGGTTGAAATTCATCCAGCTCCCTGTGTTCACGGCGATGACTTCCAGTGCTAATTCTCAGCTAGCCGGGCATGAAATGTATTCACAGGCATGCTTGGTGAGGGCCCTCTGGAGTTATTTGAGGTACCTGTGATGAAAACATCTGTGCCACTTGCTCGTGTGCATTTTCGTTCCCTTGGTTTCAATTATGCAAAGAATCTTTGGGCAAGAGAAAGGGGCGGGTGGCGAGAGAGTTTGCTGATGTCGTCTTTTTCCTTTTTGATAAGAGTGAGTGCCTGGTCTGATGCCTGAGCCAGGGAAGCATGAGAGGAGAGAGGCGGACTTTCATCTTCCGCAAAGACACAGGGACGCGCTCTGTCTCATGCAAATGAGCTGTTCTAAAAGTGTCCCTGTGTCCTGCTGAGCCGCCAGGGCTCCCTTAGCCCTTCTCTCTGCAGGACAAATAAAGGGGTGAGTTTACCGAGCTCATGTCTGTGAACATAAGTAATTGAGGGGGCTGCTGGCAGCAGCCAGGGTAGGCGGATGACGCCATGGAGGAAGCCCACCACCCAGGCCGCGCATGTGCGTGCTGGGCAATTTCCATCAGATGCCTTTCCCTCTGGCACTGCAGCCCTGAAGAGCCTCTTGTCTTCACTGCAGGTCTATCCATTTAGAAGAGCATGGCCCAAGCATGGGGTATACAAAAGGTGACCAGACATTCAAGACTCAGAGGCCGGCCAGGGTCCCCTCAAGGCAGAGATGAGCTTGGAATCCAGGTCTGGTCTCGCAGGTACTGTGGTTGGGAAAAGCCCCTGGGAGCTGCTGCTTCAGGTGCTGACTGAGCTGGCCGGCCCATCCCATCCCAGGGCCCCGGCGTGGGGTGTAACGGACACCTTGCCATCTGCAGACTTTTCCCATCCACCTGAGCTCTCAAATCTAGTCGCTGATGGTCTCACGGGAGCATGCATGGATCCCCGTCTGCCCGAGCTGTCTTAGCGGTGGTGGGAGACACAGGAAGAGCTGGCTTCCTATCATTCTGAAAGCAGGAGCCACAGGCAGGGGCAGCATGGCCATGGGCTCCTCTAAGTGCCCGGTGTTCGTGTGTGGTCCCTAGACGTGGAGCAAGGGCTCCCAGGAGGCCTGGTCCCTGGGGAGGGGGACAGCACTGCCCCACGCTGGGAGGGAGGGAGGAGAGGCTGAGCGCTTCCCCCTGACACTCAGGCACAGTCTCCAAGCCCGTGCTGCTCCCACGCCACAAGTGCCCCAGTGGAGCACCATCTCCTGAGCTGGGGTTTGTGCGGGGATCTGCTCTCCCCACTGCATGCTGCGCTCTCTTCTCTGCGTGGCTGGGTGGCTCCCTTGCGTCCTCACACCCCTGCACCCAGATCAGCTCTCCCTCTCCGCCATGCTCAGGGACCACGAACTCCTTGCCTTCTGGTTTCTGACCCAGTTGAACCAGGGAGGCACCGTGAGATCAAAGCTTGGGGGTGGTGTGGGTGGAGTCTGTGCTTCCTGTCCCTGCGCTGGGTTTCCTCAGCAGATGGGCTCCTTCACCTGCGGCCCCAGCCCTTCAGCCAAGGTCCTGATCAAGTTCCTTGTCAGTTTCCACAGCTGCCGTAACAGAGTCCCACGATCTCAGTGGGTGCAGAGCCACCGTGCTGTATCTCAGCCCTGGGGTGGGAGGTCCTGGCACCAGGCGTCCGAGTCAGCAGGGCCATGCTCCTCTGGGGACTCTGGGGGAATCTTTACCTTTTTCAGATCGAGGCACCACCCAGAGTCCTCCGCCCAGGCCTTTCCTCCTGCTTCACAGCTCGCCGGGAGCATCTTCAGCCTCTCTCTGGCCTCAGCCTCTGCCCTCTCGAGTTTCCTTTGCCTCCTGCAGGGACCCGAGTGATTGCCTTGGGCACCCGGGATAATCCAGGATAATCTCCTCAATCCCCTAATTCTTAATTTAATAGCATCTGTGAGTGAGTCTCTTTGCCAGTGAGGCGATGTGTGGCAGGTCCTGGGCAGGGTGTGGACACCATGGCGTCGACGGTTCTGCCTGCCCAGGCTCCCTCCCTCGTTCTGGGACTGCTGCTGGTGGGTGCGCTGCTGCCCTGTGGCTTCTGGCTCTGCTGAGCCTTCAGAGAGACAGTGAGATGCCCTTCGTTAAACGCATCTCCAGTGACCTATTTCTGCAGCAGTCCTCACTCCTCTGCACCGCCTAGCTGGGCTCCCCACAGCGGTGTCTCCTCGGAGCTCAGGTCAACAGCCCTGAGCTGCCTGCCGCCCTTCTCCTTTTTCCCATCCAACAAGGCTGCTGTCGAAGAGTGGGAGGGTGGTGGGGAGATCCCCACTGGCTGATGGACCCGGCAGGGAGGGAGAATGTCCCCTCAGCTCTCTGCTGCCCTCGAGCCATGCAACTTTGACCTGCACACTTGCTCAGTGTTGCAAACTGTCACCCGCTCGGGCCAGTCTCCTCCAGCAGCTCTGGAGACGGTGGACAGCAGGCCCCAGGCTAACCTGCCTCGTACCCTCCCTCCCCGCCCTGCACAAAGCCGGTGCTGATCTCGACGTCTACTGGTGAGGCTCACCCTAGACCTTCCCTGAGCCTCCTTTTTTTTGCTTTTGCTCTCATTGCATTTTGCTGAAATTATTTATTTAGCCATTGCTGCGTTTCCGGCTGTGGTGTCCGTGTACCAAGTTCTCTCTCCTCAGACCAGGAGCCGTGCCCATCGGGCCCAGGAGGCGCCCCCAGCCGCGGCGGAGGAGGCCGGGAGAGGGCACAGAGGCGGCAGCACTGGCTTGATGTCCTGAAAGCACCATTCCTCTGGGCTGGCACTACTCCAAAAGGCCTCCTCCTTCCTCCTCTGCCCTCAGGCCCACCTATACTGCCGCTGCTGCCCTCTCATGACAGAGAAATAGGACACCCAGCTAAGAAACCAGCAGCTTACAGCCAGTAAGGACAAGCTTTGTACTTGAAAAGAAAAAGAAAGAGGGAAATTTTCAACATAAAGACCTGGACTGTAAATGGAGGAATTTCAGACCCAAAGCAAATAAAATTTGGAAGGGACAGGCCAGTCCCTACCCTCAGGCTCTGTGTGACTCCACGTCAGAACCCGCTGCACCTCCTTTCCTCCTTCCTGGTCTCCGTGGGCTCCAGTGGAGCTTGAGGACAGAGTGCACTGTGTGGGTTCCCAGGGTCCAGGTCTCTCCCACCTCACTGCCGCTCCCAAGGATGCAAAGACCCTGGCATGTCTGACAGCCCCGTGTCCACCTGGCCCGGGAGGAGGCTGGCGGGATCATGGGAAGAGCCCAGCCTTGCTGGAGCCTGCTGGTCGTGGATGAGCAGTCATCCCAACAGCTCACCTGCCTTCTCCATCCTCCAGTTTCCTTGTCTGTAACATGGGTCTATTAATCCCAACTCCCAAGATTTTCACAGGAGGGACACTCAGGACCACGCCTGGCACAGAGCCCTCACTCAGCAGTGTGGAGTGCTTTATTTTCACCAGCATCTCCCTTCAGTTCCGCTCCCAGGACAGAGTAGAGGTGCGATCCCAGGGAGGGAAGGAGAATGGGGGGAGGAGTGGACGGCAGCCTGTGCGGCCAAACCATCGTCCAGAACGTCCTTGACCACTGGCCCTTCCGAGTGGCAGCTAGAACTGGGGATCAAACACAGCCACCAACCTGATTTTCCAGCTTTTGCAGTCAGGGTGTGTGTGTATGAGATGGAGAGAGGGTGGAGGACGAGAGAGCCTTGGTCTCGGCCTTTTCAGAGGGGAGGTGGAGCTGGGGAGTCCTTTTCTCCTCTAATTATTTCTGGATGGCTGCGGCGTTCTCTCCCTTTCTGTCTTAACGGCCTCCTGCAAAGTGTCTGCAATCGATAGCGGCTCAGGCTGAGAGCTCTTGGAAGGAGCCAGCAGACCCACTTCAGCTGCCAGGCAGGATGGAGCCTGAGGTATTGGGCAAAAACCCAGGCAAGGGAAGTGGGCAGCCTGCCGCGCCCCACGGCGGCTCTCCTCCCACCCACGCTTGCCCGCTTGCTTTGCCCGGACCTTGAAAACACAAAGGAATGAGCCAGGAGGTCTTCCAGGCCCTCAGGGACCCTGCCAGGCCCCTACACCGTGGTGTCTCATTTACTTTCACAACAGCCCTGAGGGGAGGATTTTATCTTCCTCCTTGTGAAGAGCATGGGTGAGGTGCTGTCCTGAGGACACAGCCGGGGTTTGCCATCCCCCAGCTGCAGTGGGAGGGGTGGGAGCTCTGCCCCCCTCCCTGGCATCCGAAGGGGAAGGGCACGGGGCCTGGACTTCCACGTGCTGAGCGGTGTGTGTGGCTTGTGAAGTCTAACGTAGCACCCGCTACCCTCCCAAAGGTGAGGGGGACAGAACGTTGTGCTCACCGAGTGACAAGGTCTCACCCTCGTGGGCTGAGGCAACAGCCCCCAAGTGCCTGCTGGTTACTCTGCTCCTTTTGGGGCAAAGGAGGTGGGGCTTCTGTCAGTCGGTTTTACATCATTTTCCCCAAAACCAGTTTTGTGATCCTGACCACTGTGACTTGCATGAGGGATTGGTGCCTGAGCCAGTGAAGACCTCGCAGCAGCCTGGTGAGCAGCCAGAACCAGCTTGGCCAGGCTGTGCCGGAGGCTGCAGGGAACCGCGTGTGGCTGTCGAAGCTGGCACCAGCCCACAGAATGGCTGGCAGTAAGAGTCTTGGCCGAACGTGCCTAGTGTATTCTGGAACAGCCAGATTGTAATAGGGTCCTCTTTCTTCACAGCGACATGCAGTACTCATATCAGCCTAGTCAATCATGAGAAATCAGCAAGGAAATGAAGCCAGGGATGCTTCGCCCATTTCGAATTGCAAGGACAGACGTGCTATTAGCTTTCCTGCGGGCTCCCTGAGGGATGAATACAGCAAAGCCCCTGCCTTCAAGGCGCCCACAGTCGGGAAGCCCACCCAGAGCCCCTGCCTCTGCTGAAGGGCACAGGACAGGGCTCAGAGAGCCGAGGTGAGAAATGGCTACTCCTGGGACGGCCAGGTGACTGCATGGAGAGATGGGCACTTGCACGCCCACCTGGGCGCACCGTGGCTAATCCCACTGCCCAGAAAACTCCTACAACCACAGAGTGGGCGGCAGAGGCTGGGAGCAGCTGGATTCAGCAGGCTGCAGAGTTTGCAGCTGTCTTCCCAGTGCCCACCACCCCGGACCTTTCCTCTTCATGTAAGGAGGATGCTTCCTCCACGCAGGAGAAGGGATACAGCTCGCAGGGACAGGGCGGGGGCGGGACAGCCTGCCAGGTGCACATCTTCTTATAAACGGAGCACCAGAGAAGTAACTGAATGGAAGGGGAGTGTGCTAATACTAGATCTGCTCTAGTAAATCCCATCAACTATAAGATATTTATGTACCACCATAAAGATGGCACCAACTACATTTGACACACCCTTGATGTTGAAATGCATTTTTCAGTGTGTGCCTTAGAACTGGTGAAACATCTTATTCACAGTGTGCTCTTCAGGCAAACTCCGCTGTGCCTCAGTGTAGTCATCTGTGAAATGGGAGGACAATGACGTCCCACAAATTGAGAGACGCGGTGTCCAGTGCATGACGATTTGGGTTTATGATCCTCCAAATGCACCTTTTGCTTAAAAAAGCCCGGGGCCTCACTGTGACCCTCCTGCCACAATCCAGCGGATGGACAGGCCCTGGGGATCAGGATGGCCCTTCGGGTGCTCCACTGGGTGGCAAGCCTTGCTCTGGCCTGGCCT
>PVKV010041272.1:0-11575 GCA_004027835.1 Alouatta palliata | reverse complement strand
GGGGAGGGATAGCATGGGGAGAAATACCAGATATAGGTGATGGGGAGGAAGGCAGCAAATCACACTGCCATGTGTGTACCTATGTAACAATTTGGCATGTTCTTCACATGTACCCACAAACCTAAAATGCAATAAAAAGTATATATATTAAAAAAAAATCAACATTTTACTTTTCAACACCTTCTGGGTTTTGTTTTTTTTTTTTTTTAGAGATGGGGTCTTACTCTGCTGCCCAAGCTGGAGTCCACTGGTGTGATTATAGTTCACTGCAACCTTGAACTCCGGGGCCCAGGCAATCCTCTCACCTCAGCCTTCCAAGTAGCCGGGACTATGAGCATGCACCACTATGCCTGGCTAATTTAAAAAAAACTGTAGAGACAGGGTCTTGCTCTGTTGTCCAGGCTGGTCTTGAACTCCTGAGCTCAAGCCATCTACCTGCCTTGGCCTCCCAAAATGCTGGGATTAAAAGCATCATCCATCATACCTAGCCTTTCTAAAGCTTTCAAAATGCTTTTGAGTCCTGTGATAACCATATCGCGAGCTCAACATTTATTCAAAAAATTATTTATTAGTAATTTATGGTGGCACTAAGCTTTAAGAAAACCATAAGTGGCCAAGACACAGTCTCTATCCTCAAGAAGCTAGTCAAGTCAATGCCAGAGCGTTCACTATAATTTAAACTTGAGCATTTAAAAAATATTCAGCTTCGGCAGCAAACTGTCACATTTTCCTGGTCACTGTAACTAATAAAACATTTACAGAGTACACCCTATGTGTCAGGCACTGAGCAAAGAACTTTACATGTACTATTTTATTTTATTTTACTTATTTATTTATTTTGAGACAGAGTCTCACTCTATTACCAGGCTGGAGTGCAGTGGTGTGACCCTGACTCACTGCAACTTCTGTTTTCCGGTTTCAAGCAATTTTCCTGCCTCAGTCTCCCAAGTAGCTTGGACAACAGGCACGGACCACCATGCCCGGCTAATTTTTTGTACTTTTAGTAGAGACGGGGTTTCACCATGTTGGCCAGGATCGTCTCCATCTCTCTCTCTATTTTTTTTTTTTTTGAGGACCACAAACATTTTTACTTTTATTGTATGTACTTCATGTTACACTCTACATTGTTCACTAGCCTGAGATGATACACGACATAGAGAGGAATGTTCCTTATAAAATACCCAAAACCTTTCAAGTTTTTGCTCATTAATTTCACCATGTGCTCAGAAATAATTTGCATCCCTGGGCACAAATTTCATTTCTTCCTTCATAATAACCACAAATATGAAACAATTATTAGTAACTAAGTATTGCAAAACATGCAAAAGAACACAAAAATAGAATGCAAGAGGAAAACAACCCATTTACATGGTAGTTTATAAACAAGCTAAGGCCTGAGAAACGAATTTTAGAACTAAATTCAATTTTTTCCATAAACCAAAGTTACATTACCTAAAAATCATGTACAAATACTTGTGAAATAGGCTTAGAATAAACCCATTTTGAATCACTCAGCACACTTCAAAGACAAAAAGCTAAGATCTTTTGTAGAGAAAAGCCTTTTTTAAAATTTTTTTATTTTTTGCAGGGCTACCCCATAGGCTGTGCACCGAGTAGAGAAAAGCCTTTTAAAAACCCAAGAGATGTTCACACAAACTAAACCCTGATTTTGCATGTAATGGGCTGCTGATTTGGCTTAATTTTATCACACACAGGACTTGCCACCATAGTGAAGGGAATACAAAGTCAGGCTAACAACAAAAGAAATCACAATACAATAATACATTTCAATTGAGAGCAGGTACTGTTTATTAACTGACCAGCTTAGAAAAATAATCATGGGAGACACCTTAGTTCATTCTTCTAATAAGCCTGTTGATCTGGTCCTCCCTGTTGCCAGCATCTCCACCTTCTACAAAATGGGTGGTCTTTTTCTTCATTCCGTCTCGTGGAGAAGATAATTTAAAGGGCCACAGGAAGTTATTTGCTTCTTTGAAGCATTTTCCAACAGTACAGATCTCATGAATCAGATCCTCCATGCAGATGATGCCATATTTTCCAAGAGATCGAGCAATCAGAGCGTTATCTGTCAAAGCAATTCGCTTCTTTTTGATTTTGCCATAACCACGTTTGTAGATTAGTTCATTTACTGACTTCAGATTTGGGTACTCCCATGCAATATATGGCTCTGCAATCCTCAGCATGTTAATTGAAGCCTTGTTGAGCTTCACGAAGGTTCCAGTGAAGATCTGTCGAAGGTAAAGAAGCTGCAACACCTTTCGGACCTTTGGGCTCGCACCGTTGATAGCTCTGATCCTGATGACAAACGCCAGCGTGGGTTCTGCAGGTACATAGAAGTTGCCAGCTTTCCTTGCCATCCTTGCCATTCGAATCTCAGTTCTGTACATCTGCCTATATTCCTTGTGATAATGTTTCGCTTTTTCATAGATAAGCTTCCTCCTTGCCTTTCAAAGCATCTTTTGGGCAAACTTCTTTCTCAGGTGCTTGATCTTCAGCTCTGCGAAATTCCTTCGCTTTTTCTTAAGGGTTTCTGGCACAACAGGAACCTTCTTCTTCTTCTTCTCTTCTACACCCTCCATGGTTCCAGGCGGAAAAAGAGCTTTTTTTTTTTTTTTTTAAAAGACGGGGTTTCACCATGTTGATCAGGCTGGTCTTGAACTCCCGACCTCGGGTGATCCGCCCACCTCGGCCTCCCAAAGTGCTGAGATTACAGGCATGAGCCATCGCGCCCGGCCTACATGCACTATTTTATTTAATACTCAGATCAATCACATGATTTTAAAAATTGACATTTACAATCATAGACTGTCAGAGAGATAGCCTTTTCTCCCTTGTCCCTAGTTTGTTTGTTTGTTTGTTTGTTTTTGTTTGTTTTGAGACAGAGTTTCACTCTGTTACCTAGGCTGGAGTGCTGTGGTGCAATCTCGGTTCACTGCAACCTCCACCTTCTGGGTTCAAGTGATTCTCCTGCCTCATCTTCCCGATATTACAGGTGCGCACCACCATGCCTGGCTAGTTTTTTCGCCTGTTTTAGTAGAGACAGGGTTTCACCATGTAGCCGGGCTGGTCTCGAACTCTGGACCTCAAGTGATCTGCCTGCCTCCACCTCCCAAAGTGCTGAGATTATAGGCATAAGCCACTGCGCCAGCCAGTTTGTTTTTATTTTTTATTTTATTTTTTGAGACAGTTTCACTCTGTGGCCCAGGGTGGAGTGCAGTGGCATGATCATGGCTCACTGCAGTCTCATCCTCCCTAGGCTCTGGTGATCCTTCCACCTCACCATCCTGAGCAGCTGGGACTGCAAGGGTTTCACCATGTTGTCCAGACTGGTCTCGAACTCCTGGGCTCAAGCAATCCACCCACCTTGGCCTCCCAAAGTGTTGGGATTAGAGGCATGAGCCTTGGCTTGGAAACTGCTCTTGGCTGCTTGTTTTTAAATTTAGAATAATCTCAGCATAAATCTTCCAACCCCATGTATCCCTAGGACTCAGCATCATTTTAGAAATTTGAGACTGATTGCAGTGGCGCAATCTCGGCTCACTGCAACCTCTGCCTCCTGGGTTTAAACGATTGTCTTGCCTCAGCCTTCCAAGTAGCTGGGACTACAGGCACCCACCACCATGCCTGGCTAGTTTTTGTATTTTTAGTAGAGACAGAGTTTCATCATGTTGGCCAGGCTGGTTTTGAACTCCTGACCTCAGGTGATCTGCCTGCCTTGGCCTCCCAAAGTTCTAGGATTGCAGGCATGAGCCACCATGCCCAGCTAAGTTTTGTATTTTTAGTAGAGACAGGGTTTCATCACGTTGACCAGGTTGGTCTTGAACCCTGACCTCAAGTGATCCACCTGCCTTGGTCTCCCAAAGTGCTAGGATTACAGGCGTGAACTACCACGCCCGGCCAACAGGTTTTTTTTTTTTTTTTTTTTTTTTTTTTGAGACGGAGCCTTACCCTCCTTTTCTTGGCAAGGACTGGGCTTGTGGTCCCTCTCCCTGTAATGTACGGAGGAAGAGGGAAAGGGCTCTGGCCCCCTCGGCGTCATGTCTTCAGTGCCAGTGGCTTCCCATTCGCTGGTTCTATCCACAAGCGCCAAGACACCGGGCATAAGAAAAAAAAAAAGAGAGAGTCTTGCTCTGTTGCCAGGCTGGAGTGCAGTGGCGCAATCTTGGCTCACTGCAACCTCCGCCTCCTGGGTTCAAGTGATTCTTCCACCTCAGCCTCCCAAGTAGCTGGGACCACAGGCACGTGCCACCACGCCCGGCTAATTTTTGTATTTTTAGTAGAGATGAGGTTTCACCATGTTGGCCAGGATGGTCTCGATCTCTTGACCTCGTGATCCGCCCACCTCGGCCTCCCAAAGTGCTGGGATTACAGGCGTGAGCCACCACGCCCAGCCAACAATTTTAATAATGACTACTATTTCTTAAACTCTCACTCTAGTGTCTAATTTAATCTTCACAACAACCCTTCCAAGTAGATACTATTATTCGTGCCTTATAGATGACAAACCTGAGGCTCAGAAAGATGAAGAAGAAGTAGTCAAGGCAGCAGTGAGCTGGGATTGGAACCTGGGTCTGTTTGCTCCAAATCCTGTGCTATTAAGCTCTAGGGGTAGGAGGCGGATACTACTGTGGCAAAGAGCTGCCAAACTACTTTAAAACCATAACATCAAATATGTTTGTATGGTCTACAAACTTTCATAAATTGCATTGATGTCAATGACTCATATGAGCTCACAGCAAATTGCAGCAGTCAGTATAGGCTCAAATGAAGCACCTTATCCCAGGGAACAGGTGAGACTCCCAGCCCCAGGCTCTAGACTGTGGTAGCTAAAGACCTAATCTGTTAGGTGCAGTTGTTCAGTCATCAAGGACAGTTTCTTTTTTCTTTTTCTTTCTTTTTTTTTTTTTTTTTTGAGATGGAATTTCACTCTTTTTGCCCAGGTTGGAGTGCAATGGCACGATCTCTCTCGGCAAGGACAGTTTCTTGACCTCCACAGATTCTCTAGTCTTCAGATTCTCCCAAGTCATTGGGGATTGCTTGAGTTGAGCTCCTATCCCCAACTCCTACACCTTTGCACCGTCTCCCAGCAAACTTTGGCCTCTGCAACCCATTTTCGGGTAATAGGATATGGTACCCCCCAAGTTCAGAAAGGAAAGCACAACAAGGATTTCTGGTTCAGGGAGAAAACTACCTCCTTTACATTTGGCTTATTTTCCACTAAAATGGAAAGTTGCAAATCAATCGGGAGAAAATTGCCCTCGGGACTGTTAAGCAGACATCTTTGCTCAAATCATGCCCTGAATGCATGTATCAAAAGCACCTCACACTCTCGTTCATTGCCAGCCAAGTCTCTGGGGGCAGTCCAATTGATTTGGGAGCATTCAGTCAGATCTAACATTCATTGCACGCACCTTCTGTGTATTGTAGCTGCCAGGCTGGCCATCTGATTACTTCACACTCACTGGTCCAGTGGGCAACGTGAATCTATAATGCAATAAGGAGAATACTCAGAAATGAAAGGCAGAGCTGCCATTCTCCACACTCCAGGATTCCCGAGCTGAAAAGACTGAAGGCAGTAAAACTTCCCCAGGTTTTAAAGGAATCGGGGAAGGAACTGTCAGTGAACTGTCATGCAGGTGTTTGGCATAGATTAGCTTATTTTGTCTTCACAGTATCCCTACCAGGTAAAGGCTATGATTACCTTCATTTACAGGTGTAAACAATATTTTAGCTATGAAAAGTAGAATTTTAAAACATAATAAATTATAAATAGGTTTTATGGGTGAGCCATTATCTTTAAAATGAATTTCTCCTACAGAAGCTACCTAAGAAGAGCTTTCTGGGCAGTGTGGTTCAGTGGTTATCATTTTTTAACTGCTTTGCCCTACTGTCATCTGCAATAAACTTTAAGCATGAAAAACTTTAAGCACGTAGATTTTGTGGTCAGACAGATTTGGATACAAATCACGGCTCTTCCGGTAGTCAGGAAAATGAACTCACTGAGTATTTCTAACAGTGAGAAGTTAATACTGTGGCTGTAAGTAATGGAAGAGGTGAGAAGACAAACAGGGGAAACTGGGGCAACCCAGAGATTAGCAACAGCAGGAAAACACTACCATCCCTAGCATGGGGGCCAGATGAAGGAGATGGAGCCAGAAACTGACAAGGTTCTGGGTATCCTAGCTTCTTCTGTCCTCCCACCCTCAATCTTGTGCCTGTGGCTCCCATTGTCCAAATCCAGCCAAAGCCAGCTGACAAGGGAGCCTGGGAGAAGCAGCCTGCCTGGGGATGGGATGGGGATGGAGTGTAGGGATAGCCCACCTGTGACAGAGTATTAGAAGGAGAGAAATGGATCTGAGGGTAAACAGACAAATGATGAGCCTGCTCTTGCTATTTTCAGGTTCCTCCTTTATAACATGATTTCTTTTTTCTTTCTTTTTTTTTTTTTTTTTTTTTTTTGAGATGGATTCTTGCTCTAGTGCCCAGGCTGGAGGGCAATGGCACAATCTCGGCTCACTATAACCTCTGCTTCAGGTTCAAGTGATTCTTCTGCCCCAGCCTCCCAAGTAGCTGGCATTACAGGCATACAACACCACATCCAGCTAATTTTTGTATTTGTTTTCTTTATTGATCATCAATCACCCTTCAAAATAATTTTTGTATTTTTAGAAGAGATGGGGTTTCGCCATGTTGGCCAGGCTGGTCTCAAACTCTTGACCTCAGGTGATCCACCCGCCTCAGCCTCCCAAAGTGCTGGGATTACAGGCGTGAGCCACGGACCTGACTTACAACATGATTTCTATCTCACAGGGTTGTTGTGAGAATTAAATGAGCAAATGTAAGTAAAATGTTAGCACAGTCCCTGGCACTTAGTACGGAGGCAGCTACAAACTAAATTTCTCCTAGATGGGAAAACCAAGGTTCAGACAGATTAATTTACTCAAGGAAAAAGCTTGGGGTGCTGGGAGATCAGTATGATCTTGGGTAAGTCATTTCTTCGAGCCTTAGTTTCCTCACCCTACCAACTCCCTGGGCTGCTACGGGGATTCATTCCTTGGACAGATATGTACTGAGCACTTGCATCTTCCAGGCACTTTGGGTGCAGCTACACAAGTCCCGCTCTCCTGGAGTTTACAGTCTGGTTGGGAGAAAAATAGTGTACACAACCACCTTCTTCTTCTTCTTTCTTCTTCTTCTTCCCTTCTTCTTTCTTCTTCTTCTTCTTCCCTTCTTTCTTCTTCTTCTTTCTTTTCTTCATTTATTTATTTTTGCATTTTAGTTTGGGACAAAACCTTCTATAGATCACTATATAGTCCCGCTGTGATAAATGTCACGAGGTGCTGTGAGGGTGGGTGACATGATGGTCTGGCCTGGTCTAGGGAGGTCAGGGCGGCTTCCCTGTGACTCGCCTGGACCTGCGGCATGAGCTGGCTGAGCGTGTTGAGGAGCCTGGGCTGAGTGTGCTGGGAACAGCACTAGGGGCTCTTTGGAATGTTTAAACATTAACCCAGCCATCGCCATCGCGCCCCTGGCCTACCCTGGGCCAGGCCGCGACACTCGCCTCCGAGGGCCTCCAGCAGTGAAGACGGGACCGCGCCCCTGCAGGACTCTGGGGCTACCCAGGCAGGGGCGCCCGTCCAGCCCGGGCGCCCGTCCAGCCCGGCCTCCCGCCTCCGGCCCAGTTCTGACGCTCCGCCCGCCCCGAGCCCCGAGCCGCAGCTGATGGTCGGCTAATGCGTACGGAATTTTCGTGGAGTTCGACCCTCGGCCCGCGACTCGCGCGGAGAGCTCGCGGTGGCGCTGCCCGAGCCTCTTAATTCCCTTTGTATCGATCCCGCTGTTAATGACATAACCTTCTCCCCTAATTAACTGACAACTGCATTAGGCTGCGCGCCTCCTCCGCACGCCGCCCGCAGCTTCCCTCACGCGGTTCCACCCGCGCCGGTGCGGGGCTGGGGCGCAGCCTGGATTCAATCCAGGGTTCCGCTGCCGTGGTGGAGACGAGGGGATACTGTTTCAGGATTGGGATGCCCCTGCCATCCACATCAGCTTAATAATTGCTGTTGTTTCTCTCTTTGCCACTTAACATGCTGTAGCTTACTGTTTGACTAGGACCCAAGAGGCAGAGAGTGGAAATTGGGGCTTGGAGAGGTGAAGGTACGTAAGCAATCACCACGGATGTGCACCAAGCTACTGCGAGAGGCAGGACCCCCAACCTCCTAAGCAGCCTTGGACTCCCAAGTTTGTACTGTTAAGCCCTAGGCTATCCTCCAACGTGTAATTTAGACCCTACTAAAGGTATTATATGTGAAGTGCTTAGCAGAGTATCTGGCAGATAATGAGCACTCAGTAAATTTTAGTATGTCAGGCTAATTTACGGAAATACTAATTTGTGTTTATTCTCCTTTGCCTCCCCTTTCCTGGATGGCCAGTTCAGTCAAATGGCCAGGTTTTCCAATTCCTTGGGCAGCAGAAAAAGCAGAGGCAGTGGGCTTGGTCTCTTGCTAATTCAAACACAGGGGTCCCAAATTTTGTGTAATTTAAAGGATCATTTATCTCACACACACACATACACACATACACGCTATATGCTGGAACCAGGGCAGGGCTTAACCTCAATTTCATTTGTAAAATACAAACACTTGGCTGGTCGGTGGCTCACGCCTGTAATCCCAGCACTTTGGGAGGCCGAGGCCAGTGGATCACCTGAGGCCAGGAATTTGAGACCAACCCGGCCAAAATGGCAAAACTCCATCTCTACTAAAAATACAAAAACTAGCTTGGCCTGGTGGCGCATGCCTGTAATCCCAGCTACTTGGGAGGGGGAGGCACTAGAATCACTTAAACCTGGGAAGCGGAGGTTGCAGTAAGCCGAGACAGCGCCATGGTACTCCAGCTTGGGCAACTGAGTGAGACACTGCCTCAATAAATAAATAAATAAAATAGATGAAATAGCAATTCAAGCGCCCTGCCACTATTCATTACGTTGAGTTGGCATTTGAAGGTGAAGAAACTGAGGCTCAGAGAGGTTCATGGAATTATTCCCACACGATACTAAGACTTTAGGACTGGAAACTCTCTTTCCATGCTTCACCCACCACCTTTTCTTTGTCCCTTTACTTGCTGGGAGTTACCTTCCCACCCAAGTTCCTGAGCTTAAATACTGTCTACTTCCTACCGGAGAAATCCAGATTTGGCAAGTCCCGAGCACCCAGCACTGAAGGAAATAGTAGATCAATATACCCGCCAGCCAGCCATTTCCTCTTCCTCTCTGACAAACCTATGAGGCACCACTTTTTAGCAAAAAGGCCCATCATTTTTTGACTGAAGCTCAGCAAGATTAAGCAACTTGCCTGAATTCACCCAGCTGATGGTTTTGCTAAGACTCAAACCCAGGTTAAGTTGGATCTACTTTCCATTGTGTCCTTTAGACCACAATCTGCTTTCTTTGACCAGCTAGGGAGCTGCATTCCCTAAGACAGTCTTGACATGTAATTGCTGAGGAATTGAGTGTATAGTATTTGGTTTGGGAGTTCATTTCTGGGCTCCTTCACCACAGATCTCCCTCTCTTCCCCTATAATGGGGAGCCAGCCGGAGTCAGAAGGTCTCTTTCAGAAGACACAAGGAGGCTTTGTGATGGTGGCTGTTAAAAGGGCACAGGCAAAATCTCCCTGGGGCAAAGTTGGGAAATGAGGCAAGTCTCCTAAGTGCCAGGCTCACCCTGTTATTGGGGGTGGTGGTGAGATCACCTCCTCTCTGACTTCCCACTATCTGATATGCTTATCCTTTGGGCCTCTCTCCCACCCTTCCTGAGAAACATATAGCCCCTCTCTGTCTATTGAGAGCTTCTCTTCATCCTTTGATACCCTACTCAAATATTTCCTCCTCCATGAAGCCTAAGTGATCCCCCCATGCTGAATTACTTGGCCCCTTCTCAGGAGTCTCAGCCACTGGATCACACATGCACTTCACTGTAGGCACAGAACCTGCTTCAAATCCACTTGCCAATGATTAGCTTTGTGAGCTTGGTCAAGATTTGACCCCTAAACATCTGTTTCCCTAATTAAAATGGAAACAATAATGCCTGCCTTCACAAGGCTGTAAAGTTTAATTTGGATTATGTATGTGAGTAAAGAAAAAATGTTATCTCTATATATTCGTGGCCTTAATTTCTCCTCTGGGGGAGCTTGGAGGGGAAGAAAGGGTTGTGATGAGGGGTTGCTTTGTGTATACAATACAGAGAGACAGATGGAAAAATTATTTACTTATTTATTTATTTAGAAACAGAGTTGCTGTGTCACCCAGGCTGAGGTACAGCTGCTCCATCATGGCTCACTGCAGTCTCCAACACTTAAGCTCAGGCAATCCTCCCACCTAGCCTCCTAATTAGTTAGGACCTAACTTACCACCATGCCTGGCTAATTTTTAAATTTTTTTGTAGACACGGGGTCTTACTATGTTGCCTGGGCTGGTGTGAAACTCCTGGCCTCAAGCAATCCTTAGGCCTCGGGAAAAGAGGATTTTTAAGTTTTACTGTGTATATTTTTCAAAAGATTGTGCAATCATTATTCAGATATTTTTTTCAAATATTATGGATGCCAGATTGATACATGTGGAGACAAGACCATGAAGAGGCTCAGCTTTTGTTTTAATTTTTTGAGATGGCATCTCACTCTGTCACCCAGACTACAGTCCAGTAGCATGATCAGGGCATACTGCAGCCTACACCTCCCTGACAAGCAATCCTCCCACCTCAACCTCTCAAGTAGCAAGGTAGCTGAGACCACAGGCACAATCACCATGTGCGGTTAATTTTTATATTTTTTGTAGAGACAAAGTCTCACTATGTTGCCCAGGCTGCAAGGCTCATCTTTTAAAAGGATACGCGGCCGGGCGCGGTGGCTCACGCCTGTAATCTCAGCACTTTGGGAGGCCGAGGCGGGTGGATCACGAGGTCAAGAGATTGAGACCATCCTGGTCAACATGGTGAAACCCCGTCTCTACTAAAAATACAAAAATTAGCTGGGCATGGTGGCACGTGCCTGTAGTCCCAGCTACTAGGGAAGCTGAGGCAGGAGAATTGCTTGAACCCGGGCGGCAGAGGTTGCGGTGAGCCGAGATCGTGCCATTGCACTCCAGCCTGGGTAACGAGTGAAACTCCGTCTCCAAAAAATAAAAATAAAAATAAAAGGATACGCATGAGGCCGGCATGGTGGCTCACGCCTGTAATCCCAGCACTTTGGGAGGCCAAGGCAGGCGGATCATGAGGTCAAGAGATCGAGACCATCCTGGCCAACATGGTGAAACCTCATCTCTACTAAAAAAAAAATACAAAAATTAGCTGGGCGTGGTGGCGTGCATCTGCAGTCTCAGCTACTCAGGAGGCTAAGGCAGGAGAATTGCTTGAACCCGGGAGGCGGAGTTTGCAGTGAGCCAAGATCACGCCACTGTACTCCAGCCTGGCACCTGGAGACAGAGTGAGGCTCTTGTCTCAGAAAAAAAAAAAAAGGATACACATGTTTCTTTCTTTTTTTTTTTTTTTTTTTTTTTTTT
>PVKV010041271.1:0-11574 GCA_004027835.1 Alouatta palliata | reverse complement strand
GGATGGTCTCGATCTCTTGACCTCGTGATCCACCCGCCTCGGCCTCCCAAAGTGCTGGGATTACAGGCGTGAGCCACCGTGCCCGGCCCTATTTCTATTTTCATGAAGTGCATTTGAATAAGGAAGAGAAGTCACATTCCATCACCAATTATTTGCCAGTAGAACCCTAAGAGGGGACGCTCCATTTAAATTAAAGGCATCCTACTCATTTCTTAGGACTTGGAGAAGTTTTTTCACTTGGGTGGGGTGTTAGGAAAAACAGCAAAGGAGAAAGGACTTACAGAGTGCCTACATAAATTGGCCATGAGTAACATATAAACAAGGAACAACAAACTGCGGAAGGCCGCAGGAGGCCTCTGAGGAGGAAGGTGTCTCCATATGGGCCTCATGTTCTGGTGCAGGGTGACCTAGGCTCTATTACCATAAACATTGTACTCAAGGATGTAAAACCCCTTCGTAGCACTAGGACGTAGCCAGACCTGTAGGCTCCTTGTAAGGCCCACATTCCATCAGCTGTACGTAGATAATAAGCTAAAGATAACCACATATTCTTGTTTTGTGAAACTCCCAAATCACCACTGTTATCAGTCCTTAGGGTGACACACCAGTTCCGGCTCAGGATTTACTTACGACTCACTGATTCACTCCACCATCACTCTACCCCTACCCTATAGATCAAAGTGACTGCAATCAATAAATAGCATGGATGATCAGAGCTCAGGGCCTTCGCTGTTTTCTCCAGAGTAATAAAGTGATGGCCCCCCGGTCCCACTTTTTCTCTTAATCTGTCTTTTTCTCATTCCTTTGTCGCCACCAAACTCGGGGTACCCATGGGTGATGTAGGGTTGGCTACCTACATTCTGGTGCCCATCATGGGGCTCATGGATTCCTGCGTTCCGGCACCCAAAGTCTGGGGCTCATGGATTCCCTTCAGTGGGGTCAATAGATCCTAAGGAAAAGGACTGGTTATAAACCTAAAATACAATTTTACTTTCAGCTTACATCTTAAGCACAATATAAAGATATTACTTGGGGTCATAAAGTATATTGTTAGTAGAATCATTCCTTCATTCACTCCAAAATATTTATTGAATTCCTGCTATGTTTCATATATTATGTTATGTAATGGATATACGTCTATAAACAGCATATTTACTAATTGATTCCTTCAACAAACACTGAGACACAATGATGAACAAGGCTCTGATACTGTCCTAGAACAAATGGAACCACAGCTAAGAGAATAAATTAGATACTGCATCAAATTTAGAAACACAGTGCTATGGGAACACAAAAAGAGCTAAGAGAGTCATTCATTTTAAAAGGGAGAGGGGGTGAAAGCGGTGGTGATGTGTGTGAAAAGTTTTAAAGAAATAATAAAGGATCTATGTGGTTTAAGAAGCAGAGAAGATTGTGTGGGAGATAGACATTCAATACAGAGAAACTAGAAAAAAGGCAGTGTGAATAAACTATTTGGAGTAATGAAGAATCTAGAATTAAATGCTGAGGAAGTTAGACTTTAATGTATAGGAAAACATTTTAAGAAAAGAAGTTACATGATCAACTATAATTAATTTAACCAGAGTTCCTGTACCATGGAGTTGAAACTAAGATAGGGGCATTAAAAGGTTTGTATAATTTACTGAGCCAGCTGACTAAATTAAACACAGGGTGAAAACCGCCTAGATTGTCCTATAATTCAGCTTGATATTCCCATGTTGTTACTTTTGAAGTATGTGGCCACAGCTAAAATACCCAAAGGGAGGGCAGTCATTTTTTCTTTTTTCTTCCTTGAATTTCTTCTCAATTCAGTTTTATTCTTCAGTGAGAGTTAAGAATTGCTGGTCAGCATCCCGCAGCCTTGGGCATAGCTGGTCCCTGCAATACTTTGGTGAGTGCCCAAGAGCCATGCAGAGAATGACATACAGGGGCCTTAGACATGATTTCTCCGCTCCCTAGAGAATCCTCTACTCAGTAAAGTGGCAGGGGACTCAAAAAGAAGCTGGACAGTCATTTCCATGCACACATAAACCTTTGGCAAGGGTTCCATCCCAACATTTAAGCCAGTCTAGTGTCTGATTTCTTGAGTGAAAGTATAAGGTGAATTTTTTTTCTGTAATTACTATCTTGACTATAGAATTTGCTGCAAGGATTGCATTTGTATTACTCCCCTTAGGCAAGTCTGTGGATTTATTTATTGATTGTTCTTTAGAGAGGGGGAAAAAATCACTATGCACTCAGGAGTGTGGTTTATAAATGCACCAGTGTAACTCATTGCTCTAGAAATTCCCCTATGTGGAGGAAATTTCATTTGGGTGTAATTTTGTTGGAGCTCCAGGAACTGCTTACAACTTTTGACATGTGAGACGTCCCAGTTTTGGGAAAAAGCTGATTACCAAGTCATATTTGTTATGGTTTTCCAGGTGGCTGGGTATTTCTAAAGCACCCTGCCTCAAATACAGCTGTACTCACACTGTTTCTTAAGAAGACTGAGTCTATGCAGCAGCAAGCAAAGTCGGGTTGCCAGTTACACAGATAGTTTACAAGTCACAGGAGAATCAGAGAGGCAGCGGAGGGCAGAGATTCCACGCAGATTAGATATTGTCTGATCCTCCTTGGACCAGTTATTTTTAAGCATTTTTAGCAATTTACCAAATTTTTAGAATTCAATTTTCATAACCTATAAAGTGTGGTTTGCTAGACCTCCCTCGTAGGTACCATTTGAAACTGCTTGAAGCTTTTTAGTGTATGTAAACCATTTAGCCTAGGATTGGCCACATAATTATAAGTAATTGAAAACGTTTATTGCTATATTTCATAAACCTAAATAGGTTTTAGATCTGGCATGAAATCTGTTTATATGTGTGGAATTAATAATACGTTTATAAGATATTTTAAGAACTATTCACCTCCTATTTTCCCTGTAAAGGCAGCTTCCATTTATTTGCATTCACTACTTTTCAGAAAAGTGGTATAGCATACCTGTGCTCGGTATGGAGAATCAATGCATTCTATTTACTGGTCTTTTCAATTAAAAACCTTCCAAGAGTAGAAAATTTTTGTTTACTTCTATTGCTCAAAATGCAGTTGACAATTAGTTTTAAATTCTTTCCTTTGATAAATGGAGGAACAGTTTACTAAAATTTTAGCAAAGAAATATACCCATTTTAATTCACTAAAAGAATTATGGAATTCATTGGAACAATCTCTTAAATATCATTGCAAAACATTCATGAAGTTGCTATCATTAATGTTAATTTTGAAAACATTTCGATATATACCACAGGTTGTCTGGAATTTGACTTTATCAAAAAGACTAGTGATAATTTACATTTATCAGTGCCTTACTTAATCAACGAATTTATAACTAGAGAGTTTACATTTGCTTGTGTAGACCTGTAAATTTGTAGGAGGGTTTAAGTGTTGAGCATAAAACACAATTAACTGGTTGGCAAGAATTTAGCTGGTTTTGATTTTAACAACCACTTATTTGTTTGTTTCCACTTGGAATTGTACTGTATCATACTGAATGATATTGATCAACTTAGTTTTGTGACAGACATAAGCGTCTGTAAATAACTCATCTCATAACTACCACTGCTTGACGCTAGACCATTCATCACTGTGCACAAAGCATGACTGTCTGAGATTATTGTTGCTGCCTTTTTGAGTGATAGACAATACTGTACTTAAAGGAATAGAAGAGTTAGAGGGAAATTATCAGAATTTATTCTCAGAAAATCCAAGGGATCACTACCAAAATTATGGATCAGTTTGGAGAAGAAATAAGCATATGATTATGGAAATCATGATTAATATAATATAAATGTTATGTCAGAATTAAAGTATAATGCAAATCTATGTATGTATGTATCTATCTACATGTATATATCTACACATATATAAAAGGCACAAAAAGCTAGCAGCATACTTTTTTTAACCAATCATTTTGAAAAACATTGTAAGTTTTTTTTATTTTTCAAAGACATACTATTTATTTATTTTTCAAAAACATACTATTTGGACATTAAATACTTGATATAAATAAGGTTATTATTTGTTTGGAGATATATCATTTAGTTTAAATGTAGTTTAAATATGTAAATTTACATCATAATATGTAGTCCATTGATATTGAAAAGTTTAGAAAGTATGATCACCAATCTGTTTTATTTTTAAATAAAATCTCCCTGAGCATAAATCCTCATCTACAATATGGAAATGATAATACCCACCTCACAGGATTCTCACAAGTGTGAAAGGGTAAAACACATATTAGGTACATGAGAGATGGCAAGAGAATGTGTTTTCTCTCTCCATTACTACTACCACATTCTTTCACTGAAAAACTAGGATTCATAATGTTTAATTCTTTCCTCACCACCCCAAACACTGTGTCAAGAAACAAAAATGAAAACACAAAAAAGTGATGCAGTGAGTGATTAAAATTCAATAGGCTAAGAATAGATATGCAAATAGAAATAATAAATAGAAATAAACAATAGAAATGCAAATAAGATGTAATTGGACTTCCTCCTGAGAGTATGGCCTTCCCAGCTGAAAATATTTCCATGACTGTAGTTCAGTTTTATACAAAAAAAAAAGTATGAAAAAATATTAAATTCAGTTTAAGGAATTACTAGAAAAGCATTAATCAGACTGAACCTGATTCAATGCTAGACTCTTTCTGACCTCCAAATGAATTTTCAAATTAAGCTTTACTTTTAAGAATCTGTCTTCCTTCATTTGATGGTTATTTGAAATAAAATGTAGGAATATTTTAAGATTGCCCTGCTACTTTTTCAACAGAGGAAGATTGAGGAAGAAACAGACCAAGTTAGTCATTTGAAAGGGTGGAGAGCATCAATGGTTATTTAATGACTTAATATTTCCCTGAAGAAAGCACCATAGAGGCTACAATCATAGACAAAGAGGGTCTGTGGTAAAGCTCAGGATATACCTTGGCAACCCTCGATCACCTATGATGTTCAACACAGATTGTGCCAGAACTGAGTTTAGAGTACAGGGATCCCCCACAGTAAGGGAGGTGGGAGGAAGAGCCCAGGTCAAAGTCGGATCAACTAAAGAAACTGACAGGTAATTTTGATAGTTGGTTTATTTCACTTTGGAACTTCCCAGAGCTTTAAAATACAGATGAGTATTGTGATTCTTCAAGAAGGGAATCTAGGATGCTTTACTACCTAAATTTGACCAGAAAATGATTTTATTTTCTTAATCTTTTAATATATTATGGAATTAGTTATTTAGTGAGCCATAATTTTAAAAACGTGGACCTTGAAAGTTCATAGCCTCCTGAGAGAAATCCTTTCTGCATGTCCTCTGTCTCCTGATATTTCCCAAACCAGGAAGACTGTGAACCTCCCGGAGGGTGGTTCTAGTTGAGTCATGAAGCCATAATTTAGATAATAACAAAATAAAAATCAATATTAATTAATAAAATTCCTAGCATGAATATCAAAGTAATTTTACACTTATCTTTTACCATTCTTATGAACTAATGAAAGTAGAATTACACTATGAATTACCAAAAGTAACTTTACAAAGTTGGTTAGGTACTAAGAATAGATTTGACTGCTGTTTGAATTATGTTCTAAAGAAAATAAGAATTATGTTGAAATATGCCTTAATTGTTCAAATGCATCTTTTTAAAGTTATATATTCTTCATGAATATATAAAAAATACAAGAAAAATATTTTGAAAGAATAAATTTATGCTAATAAAACTTTGTATTTATTAATATCTATATCTATAGCTATTTTTCTTGCTATAAAATTTTCAGGAGAAATTAAGGACATGACATGAATTTTATTAAAAAGTTGTTACATTAAAATAGAACTGCTTGAATGATCAGAACAGAAAATAATTCTGAATTTCACTTCAAAATGTGGACAATTGTTTGGGTTGTAAAAGCGTGTTCTGGAAGGCTGAATGGCCCTGCCAGAACCAAACACATTGGAGAAATCTCAGGGGACGCTTCGACCTCCAGAGATTTACTGTTTGTTTTTTACTTCAAAGCAGTCAGGCTCAGCCTCTTGGAAATAAGCCAATGTGTGCATCCAAACATCTGTAGTTTCTGCCTTCACACTCTCAGTCTTTTTGTTGGTGTGTCAGAATGTGGCAATGTGAATCATAAAGAAAATATTGCTCTTTTAAATATGTCTGAACTTCACTATATCCGTCACTGAGTCAAATAATCATATTCATGTCACCTGTTCATGGAAATAAAGAAATAATTATCTAAAGCTGGATGGAATATAGATTTTGATTTTGTTTGTTTGCAGAGAATAAATCAGGGCTCAGAAATGCTAAGTGACTTGCCTAATGGCACACAGCGGGAAAGCAGATTAGCTTCTACTCTCTCACATGTGTCGTGCTTGTGAACTCCTCACCTCCTTCAGCTGAAGACTTGTTTGCTGTCCACCCACTGCTACAGCAGCCCAATGCCAGGCTCTGTGGGGATGCTAAATCCAAATATGTGACCTTGCTTTGTAACTGGAGAAGCTAGCAGCATACTTTTTAACCAATGGTTTTGAAAAACGTTGTCAATTTTTTTATTTTTCAAAGACCTTCAGATTTATGTTTGCTTATGACAGAGAACAAAGGACACAGAACTAAAATAATTTTGGCAGTGTAACAAATAACAGTGATTTTTTTGAATTTTTTATTGAGGTTAATTTATATATAGTAAAATGTATTAGATGGATTTATATCTATAGCTACATCTATATCAATACCCATTATCATCAGTCTTTTTCTCAACCATTTCAATAAGCTAGAAACATAATACATCTTTACCCCTAAATACTCGTTTGAATTTTCCTTAAACAAGGATATTTTATTTATTACCTTCATACGACCTTCTGAATAGGGTAACCAATTTTTTAGAAGGCCAACTCAGGGCACAGCCATACAGATCAATAAAATATGTATTATATATAATTGATAAGTATACCCATGTGGTTATTTTAACATAAATAAATGAAAAAGAAGTGTTTATTTGAAATTATATGTTATTCTGTATTTACTTTTCTGTAGCATTTCTACATAAATGCTATTATTTGAACTGGCATTTTTCATTAATATGGTTAACAAAATAAATAATATGTCAATGAATACAACAATATTTTGTAAGATTTCTTCTGATAGAATTGTTTATTTGAATAATTTAAAAAATCTTTATTGAATGTTTATATTTTGTAGGCTAAATTATGTATTAAGATACATAAGTGTAAATTTTTAAAAAATGGATAATGTAAACACAGTGAGACTAATCAAATAGGTATTAATTTTGCTTCTTAAGAGGTAACAGTGACATGTTTCTTTCCTTCATATGATACAGTAAGGTATTTTTACTTTCTGTTTCTTTTATAATACTAGACTTCAAAACCATCTTCAGCCTTTAGGACATGTTTTGCTTCTTTTGTATAGCAGTAAAACTGAATAGTCATAAACATGACCTTCACTTTGACTTGCAGGTCTGCTTTGGTCAAGTACACACTCCATTGATTCCTGGTGTCAGTTTAACGTGGTGACATCACACTACATATCCTCTCAACAAAAGCATTAGAGCATGGGATACTTAGGATTTTTTAAAGAATATTAATTTAAAAAAATTTATTGATGTAAAATCTACATAATATAAAATTAACTATTTAAAAAATGTGTGCAATTCAGTAGCATCTAGTCCATTTACAATGTTGTACAATCATAATGCCTGTCTAGTTCCAACACATTTTCAACAACCCAAACAGAAAACCCTGTACCCACTCAGTCACCCACTGTCTCAGTTTGTCAGGACTCCAGAAGCAAAAATACTATTAATAGGGTGGCTTAGAAAAAAACAGACTTTTTTTTTTTTTGGGGGATCATAGATCTGGAAGCAGGAAAGTACAATATCAAGACACTGACAGATTCATCTATGGCCTGTTCCTGATAAATGGTAGTTTTCAACTGTTTCCTCACATTGTGGAAGGGTTGGCTAGCTAGCTCTCTGCAGTCTCTTTTACAGGGGCACTAATCTCATTTATGAGGGCTCTGCCCACATGATCTAGTCAACCTCCTAAAGACTTACTTAATCTAATATTACTTAACCTAATATTGTCACTCTGGGGGTTAAGAATTCAACATAGGAATTTTCGGGGGACACATTCAAACTGTAGCACTCAGCATTCTCCCTTCCTCGACGTCCTGGCAAGTATTAATCTGCTTTCTGTCTCTGTGGATTTACCTGTTTTGGTTATATCATATAAACGGAATCATACAATACATGACTTTTTGTCTTCGTAGACTCCTTTCACTAAAGAAACATCAGCATAATATTTTTGAGGTTCATCTATGTTGTAGCAGATATCAATACTTTATTCTTTTTATGGCTGAATAATATTCCATTGAATAATATTCCATATGAACACCACATATTTTATTTATTCATTTATTGATGGGCATGTGAGTTGTTTCCACTTTTTGATGCATGAATAGAACTACCATATAGATGTGTGTGTGTGTGTGTGTGTGTATATATATATATATGTATATATATATATGTATATATATATATGTGTGTGTGTGTGTGTGTGTGTATATATATACACACACACACACACACACACACACACACACACATATATATACACACACACATACATATATATGTATGATTTCTGAATACATATTTTCAGTTCTTTTGGATATATACCCAGGAATGTAAATACTGGATTATATGGTAATTGCAGGTTTATCTTTTCGAGCAACCACAAAACTTTTTCCTGTAGTGACTAAGCCATGTAACATTTCCACCAACAATATACAAGGCTTCCAATGTTTCCACATCTTTGCCATTACTGGTTATTTTTTTGTTTTTTAAAAAATGCTTCTTATTATTACAGCCATTCTAGCGTCTGTAAAGTGGTATTGCATTTTTGTGTTGATTTGCATTTTCCTAATGACTAATGATGTTGAACAGCTTTTTATGTGCTTTTTGACCACTTGTGTAATCTTGTTTGGAATAAAAATCTATTTAAATCTTTTGCCCATTTTAATTGGATTGCTTGCTCTTTTGTGTTTGAGTTATAAGTGTTCTTTATATGTTTTGGATACTAGATCCTAATCAGATAGGTGATTTGCAAATATTTCTCCCATTCTGTGTAATGTCTTTTCTTTCTTGATAATGTCCTTTAGTATAATTTATGAAACCAAACTTACCTATTTTTTCAATGTGCTTTGATGTCACAATTGTTTTATAGTGCTTTTGATTGATGTCATCTCTAATAGTCCATTGCCAATCCAAGATTATAAATAGATGTCACTGTTTTCTTCTAAGAATTGTGTAGCTTAAGCTTTCATTTAGGTATTTGATACATTTCATATTAATTCTCTTATATAGTGTGAGGTAGAGAAAACATTTAGGATTTTACTTACAATTATTACAGATGGTGGACTTGAAGGAATTATTGGTTTTCAACTCTTCAAACACATTCATCCTCTGTGTATCTACAAGTTTGTTCTGTTAGACCAGCTATTTTTCAATCATTTCTTTTCCATCTACAGATTCATCATAATTATATAGGCTTTCCTTGTCTATACTATGAACTGCATAAGATAAATATCTTTTTTTTAAGGGAAACTGGTTTTAAAGCACAGTGGCAATTGTAACCTATGAAATATAAGATGGATTCCAAATAAATTTTATTTTTAATAAAAATTGAGGATTTTTTAAAATGGACTACATTTTTCTGATGTCTTTTTCTTTTTTTTTAAATTGGTTGCAATTTTCTAGTGTCTTTTTTGAGTATTGAACCAATACCATTTCCAAAAAATGGTTTTCTTCTCTACAGATTTTGCTAAAACCTGCATATACTATTGAAAAAGGAAGCTGCAGTCAGTTCTGCCTTTTCTAGGTTCCTTGTGGCCTCTTCAAAAATCACCAATTTTGAAGAAACAAAACATAATTTTTTGTTTTTCTACCATCTTCATAATAATTCTTATTCCCAATTATTTTCAGATTGGAAGACATTGTTCTTGTCCCACATTTTGAAAAATATGATGCTATAACAGAACAATAAATTACTAATTTTTTATTATTGATGGCAACGGTGATAGTCATCTTGTTGGCACATGGGTAAGGAGCCTATCACCTTCCGTTTCTATAAAGTCAAACATCTCATTAAATGCTTCCACACATATTGAGAAAACTAAAAATTACCAGAAAGATAATGAAAGCATCTACATCACAGATAGGCAGACCAAACCCTATTTTAACAGTGCTGTGTGCATGGTATGTAAGACGTTTAGAAGAAAATTTAATATTATTTGGTAAGAAGATTATGTCATGAATAGAAATTGCCAAAATTTTCATTTGCACCATCTACAGGATATCCAACAGGTACAGAAAACCTAATTTTTATTTGGGCTAGCTCTTAGTAATTTTTTGTTACGTTTTCTGTAGTTTCATTAGAATTTTCAATATAATTCTAGAATATAATTTGAAACTCCATTTTTCAAATCAGAGTACCTAAAAGCTAGGGGAAACATTTTTGTTGATGCTGTGATCTGATGTATCACTTCATATGCTATAGAAAGCATGATACTTGGTAAAGTCTGACAGAATCAATTCTTCACTGTAAAGGGCTAATACATGTGTTATCAAAATCTCTCCTTTTGTTTATCCTCAAATAATTTAGCTGCAACCTCTGATTCAATTAGTTTCATAGATCAATTAAGGGAATGATACAGTGATGTCCAATGTGGTATGCCCAAGTTAATTCAGTGCTGCTATTTCTAACTGAGCGTTTTTGTCCTTTTGCTGGATGAAACATTTTTATTGATTTAGAAGAATTTGCCTGTGTCATCCCAGTATTGTGACATTCAGTCTCCATATGTGCTTTTACCACTCTTTTTTAGTATTCCCAGTCCCAAGTTTTTTCTACCTATTGTACAGTATACTCTCTTTTGCACATTACCTACCTAATCCATTTGTATGTGTGCTTCTGTCTTCAAAACACCAGTAGGTTTATATCTTCTTATTCTATGGTGTGTTTTATGACGGCATTGCTGTTGTGCTTATTTCCATTTTCCTTATATAAACACAAACATGTTTCTAATATTTGGAAAGTTAAACATTGAACCAGTACTAGCTGGATACAAAGCACGACAATTAATCTACAAGTGACATCAAAGAATGAGTTGTTAACCTCACGATGATAACCCACATATGTTGCACACTTAGGTCACATTGTTGGCGGTGATGCAACAATGACTGGTCCATAAATGAGATCCATAAATCCTGGTTATCAGTATCAGTGGCCATGGATAAAAAGGCAACAGTGACTATGAAAGACAAATAATCAATGAAGACAAATGCAAATCAAAACTACATTGAGATACCACCTCACGCCAGTTAGAATGGCGATCATTAAAAAATCTGGAGACAACAGATGCTGGAGGGGATGTGGAGAAATAGGAACACTCTTACACTGTTGGTGGGAGTGTAAATTAGTTCAACCATTGTGAAAGACAGTGTGGCGATTCCTCAAGGACCTAGAAATAGAAATTCC